>JAJOOR010018306.1:0-23522 GCA_036250505.1 Solanum acaule | reverse complement strand
TATGTTCTAATTCTTGTCTTTTCTCTATAATTATTTCAGCTAGTTTTTGTCTATATTCGTTATTCTCGTTATTCATTGTATTTTTAAATATTGAATATATTTATATTCTATTTTAGATATATTATCTATTAATTGTTCTAATTTGTCTTTATCAGTTTTTGTGATATTGAGTTGTTTATATTTCGGATATAATTTGTTTAATTTTCTTCTTATTTTTCTTAATTTTCTACTAGTACGTTTCTTCTTATATTAACTTCAGTTTATATCACACATATTATACCAACAATAAATCAATTTCATATAATCACACAATTCATACCATTTGTATACCAATATTATACCACAATTCATACAAACCCAACAATCAAACATTAAAGTCAGAGTCATACACATATTAATTAGATTTCATGCATGTTTCATCCAAACAATATGTTTAGAATAGAAAATACATAATGTGATATTTTTAGCAAAAATCACTAGTTTGACCATTCATATCATTTTCATCCCAATTTAATAATTCATACCATATACACATTTAATAGACAATCACACTAATGTTAAAACACAATTCATACCATTTGTATACCAATAATATATCACAACTCATACAATATCCAACAATCAAACACTAAAGTCAGAGTCCTACACATATTAATCAGATTTCATACACGTTTCATCCAAACAAATGTTTCGAAAATAAGATAAGCATAATGTGATATTTTTAGCGAAAATCCCTAGTTTGACAATTCATACCATTTTCATCCCAATTTAGTAATTCATACCATATACACAATTAATAGACAATCACAGTACTGTTAAAACACAATTCATACCATTTGTATACCAATATTATATCACAATTCATACAATATCCAACAATCAAACATTAAAGTCAGAGTCATACGCATATTAATCAGATTTCATACACGTTTCATCCAAACAAATGTTTCGAAAAGAAGATAAGCATAATGTGATATTTTTAGAAAAAAATTAGAAGTTTGAATAATGTGAAAATAAATTAAATATAATACTTACACTAACAACTTTTTTGTCTTTTTTAGATGTTGGGATTTCTGATTCCTTCTTTTTTGTTGTTCTTCTTGTTGATAATTTTGAAGATTGAGCAAATTCTACATTCATTGCTTTTTGTGTTTTTTTCTTTTTTTGATTCACTAACAAAATCAGAATCAGAATCAGACGGGGTTTCACCAATTTTTCCCTTCCTCTTCTTTCCCTTTTGCTTTACCGGACTCATCCTTTTCTTTACTTCATTTTTTTTCTCCTTTTGATCTTTCAATAGAGATGAACCACCCATAGCCAGAGTTTCAACAATTTTTGGCGGCGGTCTTTGAGTTAATATGTTGAAAGATGGGGCATGAACTTCATCCGTAGAAGTTCCTTCAACTAATTGAGGGCTCTTTCGAGGAGTTACAACCGTTTTCTTCGACATGATTTTGTTGAAAAATGGAATTGAATGGAGGATTGTGAAGTTGGTGTAGTTGGTGGGGAGGAAGATGTAAGAGACGAAGGTGAAAGTGGGCTAGTGGGCTGGTGACGTGTAGAATTGGATAGGCGTGGGGAGAAGGGAGTGAGATTGACGCATGTGAGGTTTGGAGGGGGGTGGGATTGACATATGGGAGGTGGTAATGGTAATCAAGGAAACATGTTCTATGTAAATCCCTAAATTTGTGTAACTGATAATTACAGTTTTAAAAAAGGAACTGAAATCAAATTAATTACATAGTATTAATTAATAATATAAAACTATAAATAGGTTAATCATTTATTAAATAAATTGAAATTGATTTTTAAATAAAATTAAATTTAATTGATATGTCATAACCTGTAAATAAACTATTATAAGTAAGAATTGTTTAAAAGTATGTTTAAAACCCGTAAAATTGACTCTTAAATGTGTATATTGTGTGAATTTTCCGCTCTGATACGCTTACCCTTTAGAACTCAACCAAAACTACTAAAATAGATGACGGGTAAAAATTATTACTACTAAAATAAGAGATGGGTAAATATTTGTTCTTTAGTTTACATTGCTTAGACAACTAAAATATATAATTTAATTTGGATTTTTCTTTAATATTTAGTGATGTAGCTAATATTTATTAGACTTATTTTAACATGATTTCATATTTTTAAATTATGATTATTTTCATTATGATTAATTAATTTATAATAGTCATTTTATGCGATTCCATTATTATTTTTTGTTGAATACTTTAGTATCATCACTCATCACATATATTGTGGTGTTTTCTTAAGAAATACCTTAGACATTTGCATTTTGATAGGACTAAGGAAATATTTAAAGCACAAGTTAATTATATGTTTGTATCATGTGTGAATACTTTATCGAAAAAATCCGAATAACCCGAAAATAATCGAGGTTGAAAAAATCAAGTTTTATTAATTTGATTTTATTTTATTTATAGATTTAAAAGTTTGACACAAAAGATTTGGTTTGATATTTGAAAAATCCGAACCAACATATCCATGTGCAGCCCTACAAACAATATAGATAAACGTGTGTGTTTTCATGTCATTTCTTTACTTTTTAATTTTGTTTGTATGATCCATTTTTGGACATAAGCGTGAATCCCTCTTTTACTCCACTTTGGGATATACTGCATTTGGTCCGTGACCCTGAGAGAGGAGTATGTAAACGTCTGAAAAGCATTAGGACTGCGTTTGCAAGATAGCCAATTATTTGAACTTTTATTTGATTGTTTTTTTGGTATTCATGCTTTTAATATAGTATAAGAAAAATATAAATAATTAATATTTAATATTTATGTATGAGTAAAGCAGTAAATAATTATTATAGTCTTAATGAATTATCGGTTTACCCAATAAACCAATATTTTTAAGTGATACTTCTCTTTTTCTAATATATATATATATATATAAACTAATTTAGAAATTAGAAAGAGTCAAGTTGTTTGGATGAAGATAACTTTTGTAATCACATGAGTGAATAGTTAAAACTTTGTAGTCACAAAGCGGAAATCAAATTTACAATGTTGATTGAATTTTTTTGAAGCAAACGGATTGTTAACTTCCCATATTTATGGGAAATCATATTAGACTTTTTACATCATGACTTTGATTTTAGGGTCGTACGAATTTTGTTAAAAGTGAAAAAAAAAGGGTTTAAATGATAACGGGATAACTTGCTAATTTCATACCAAAAATAAGAATCTCAAGTTTTAGCTAAATGAATTAAAACTAAGAACTCACTCACCTAGTCATAATAGTTTGTATAATCAACGTAGATACTAGTGTATATATTATCGACAGATATAAAATAATTATACTAGCTAAAATCTATAAGAAAAAAAAGATTACAATTAATTACGAAATCTTAAACTAATGAGTGACCGTTTAGGTATAGATTCGTGCTCTCAATAGTTTATGTACGAAATTAAAAAAAAAATAGTCTAAATGTGTTTTTGACAATTAAGGCTAAATTGTGTGGTTTCTTAGCCAATTCTTCTTTGTGACATCTTGAGATAGGTAAGTTTGAGTATAAAATGGGCTCACAAGTTCAATTGAAAACTTGTATGTATGCCTTTTTATAGTACAAAAAATTATTACTTTTCTATAGTGTTTGCAATATTTCAAAATAATATCAAATGGCTGCTAATAATGATCTTATAATTAGGTTCCCCTTCCTTCAACTTATTCTCGAAAGGATGTGCATGATTTGCCTACAAAATTTCAACTTAACAGACTATTTAGAAAAAAGCACCAAAAGAGCCATTACCTTTGTCCAAGATTGTCATGGACACCTTGCCCACATGCGGTGCTTTTTGAACTGAATAATTCATGCGGAGCAACAATACTATGATGCTCGTCAACATTTGATCGACACTGTTGTGATACCAAACAACATGAGTGATCAAGTAGCTTCAAACCTCTTTCAAGAGTGACTCAGTAATCTTCACTACGTCAATCCCATCTGTTCAACATGCGCAACGCCGCTCATAGTAAACGATTACATTCACCTTACTTCCATGTCTCCACCTCCTCCTCATTTGATTCCCTCTGGCCAACATCTCCCATTAGCCCTGTATAACATCCCCTTAGAGCTACATGTTGCACTTCCAAATTACCGTTCTGGTTGTTGCAACTACCCCCATTTGCCTCGAGAGTGGTTCGTCATTACACAACCATGTCGTCACACCTTGCACACACACTGTTACCTCAACCTACTCATGGGGGACATGTCATGGAGGAATGTTCGTCGCCTACCTTACCCTAACAATATAGTTCGGTGCCCAACCTGCGATGTTGTGGTTGAGGAGGTCAACCCCAACTGCGTCAGAGCTTATGATTTCCTTTAATTAGGGTTCGACACTAGTGTTGTGTTGTATGTCGTAAATGAATAAAGTCTATGTTCCCCTTCGCTGGACATAGATATGTGTTTATCATTTCTTTTAATTTGGGTCTGTCACTAGTGTTGTGTGTTTATGAATAATGCAGTCTATGCCCCTTCACCCCTTCGCTATGCGTGGGATATTGTTCATGTGTGCTTATTATATTAGTTATTGTTGTTGTGGAAAAAATTAACTTAACTACTAGTATGATATTCTCATTTCGTAATCAAGTTTTTTTTCTCTTTAAACATATGCATTATTTTATATATATATTCGAGAAGAAAAGTAAATACACCTTTGTTAACCAAAAGACACAAGCAAATTAAACTAAGATACCATGGAGAGGGGTCTGTTAGTTTTCTTAACATATAGGGATGGAACTTGCTAAGGTTAAAATATATTAAGGATGATCTTTGTTCATTTGATAGTTGAAGGATGTATATTAAGTTTTGGCTATAGTTAAAAAATATTTTTGGCCAAAAACTCGTTTACCGGAAAAAAAGTATAATGTTGAGTGGTTTCCAATGTGTTAGTAATATCATATTAAACTAAAGTAATTAATTCACTTCAACCTGTGATCTTGTGTTTTGGTTTTCGAAGGGGGGCTTTCGACAATCTCTTACATCATTGTCAAAAATCAAGCGTGAGTGCTCTTAGTTTATGTCAACTGCATCTTTTAGTGATTGTAATTGGCACATTTCTGAGTGTTTACCTCAATAAATGATGTGGAGCCCTTTCTAGTTTATATATATATAGAGAGAGAGAAGCTGATGTGACTAGAGATGGACCTATTTTTGGTTGAACCCGAAAAAATCAATCGAATTGAATCTTTTTAGATTTTGGTTTTAATTTTTTGGTTTCGGTTTTATATTTTAAAATTTTAGTTTTTCGATTCGGTTTAGTATTTTGAAATAATTAAATTTTGTTAATCGAAAAATTGAATTTTATTGCAACTCAAATATTTAGATATTTCTTACTACATTTACAACCCATAAAAACTGGCCCAAATAAAAATTTCAGCACAACTCAAATGTTAATTCCCTAAACTTAACCACAATTAGTGAATAAAAAATTTCCAACCTCAAAGTTCACTAACCCAACCACCATTGTGGCATTGCCGACAAGCTCAAAGTAGAGATCACCATCGCCGACGCTACAAGACCACGTCGATCCGATGCCAACTATGGTGTCTTCCACAACTCTGTATCCAATGTGGACAATCAAAGAACTCTAAAATGTTTGTTGGTTTTGGATAAAAGTGTTTGATGGTTTTAGATGAATTTCAATGTACCAAATCACTTGTTTTTGCTTCACATATCTAAAACATTGTAGACTTGTTCATTAGTTTAGTTTGGAAAGCTATTTGTTTAAAAGAAAATTGATCAAATTTTAAAAGTCCAGCGATAATGATGAAAAGAAAAGGTCCCAATATGATAATATTTAAAATGAGAAACCACGGAAATTGTGAAAATTGAATTGAACCAAATTTATGTTAGTTCGTTTTCGGTTTACATTTTCACCAAACCGAAAAACCGAATCGAAATTTGCAAACCGAACCAACTGAATGCCCAGCCGTGACACATATTTATGTGCAATATTTCTAATTATCTTTTTTCTCTTTTTTTGAGCATTTATTGGTTTATTTCTTTATATAATGTAATAATTCAGTAATTAAATTAATAATGATCAAACAGTTGGATTTGGACTTCCCAAAAGTAAATGACTGACAGGTTTAAAATTTTAAAATTGTTCAAATTTAATTTTTCTTAATCACAATACTTCTTCCTATTCATTTGTAATGAAAACTGAACCATAGTTTCATATAAGCACAACAAATTATTTATTGTAGTTTTTATACCCACTCAGTATTTGCACCATAATTAGCTTATTTAAGTTACACTCAATATTGTAACTTATATATCATTTAAACTCGTTAAACCTCTTAATTATAGGAACTTCATTTAACCCATTGTAATAACTTATGGCTCCAAATGTTTAGACGAAGAGGAACTACAAGCTTGGGATCTTTCTTCACCTCTTTTGTTTTCTATGTTGTTGGTTATATCTCAAATTGTAGATGATAAGAATTATTAGTTTTGCTATCTGTTTCTCTATGATTTATTAATTTTAATTGACAATGTTGTGTTTTTGTTGTCTTTGTTTGTTGTTTATAATTTTCATATTTTATTGATTTTAAGTTAATTATTTTTGAAGGTTTACTTCCTATTTATTGACATGTTGGTGGTAATCATTGCATAGATCAGTACATGTTGAGAGGAGTAACTTTCTTTTTCTTTCTCCTCTATTTTTATTTTGCAATGATGATCTTGATAGCTTCAGCCTTTGTGAATGGTGTAGTCAAAGGGCATCGAGCATCTTCATTCCTGTAGGTGTCATATATATATATATATATATTTGCAGATGAGAGGGAAACTTGTTTTTGATGATATATATGGAGATTTTATAAAGCTCTAATTTTCATATTATTCACCTAATAATTCGACGACTTTGACACTTTTTTAAAAAATGAAGGGAAGTTCTTGAAAGGGAACAAAATAATTGAAGAAAGTTGAGAAGTTAATCATCTATATTTATTGTAGAATTCTCACATAAAGTATAGATAAATCAAGGATTGTATTGATAATGAAAATTGTTGAGTACATGCTCCTTATATAGGAGAAGAGTCATATGCTAGCTACACTAGGAGTCCTACCACAATATATATATATATATATATATATATATATATATATTTTACATGAATAGCATTACTACAATAACTAAAACACCTTATCCTAGTCGACTTTAGACCCATACACGATACATCTTAATCGTACGTAAGTTAGGATTTAGTAGTCTAGTCCTAGTGTGACTCGAACTCTACAGCAGTAAACACATCAGTCAGATTTCACATATGACTTATGCAACTCAATTCACCTTATCGAATTTGCACACACATGCCGTTCAATCAAGAGCACTATTCAAGTCATCGGTACTGACCAAAACTGACACTCGAAATTGCAAGAGAACAACCACATTCACACAACAAGAGGTGGCAATTTTTTTTTAAAAATTGGTTCAAAACCATTTGCAATTCAAAACAATGGAACAAGATATAGATATATAAACCAAAATTCAGATCCAACATTCACAAAACCCAAAAGTAACAATAATCACAAAACAAAAACATCCCATTAGAGGTGGGTATGGAAATACCTCACCCCTCCAACAAAAGTAACAGTTGTCCTCAAATGCAAAGAGATAATAAAAATAGTCTAAAAATAATAGAAAGGGAGACAAAGAGTCATCCTGCCAGGCTAGGCCTAGGTGAAGTCTGCATGTCATCAACTCCCTCTGTCTCGGCATCAGTTCCCGGCATATCAGCAACCTTGGCTCCACTGGAGCCCACCATAGACACGTCCCTCAATGAGGCCTGCACAACTGTCTCCACCATGGCACCCTGTAAGTCTACCAAATCATCATACACAACCTCCTCTCTGACACCAAGCCGCTCCTCATCTGTCTCAGCCTCGAACTCGGTAGCTTCATCATCAGCCCTAGTATCATCTCCGGTCGTAGGAGTTGGAGGAACCTCAAAATTGGCTGGAATATCAATGCTCGACATGTTAGGAATCTCCACTGTCCCAAACAACATCGTAAAATCAGTGGACTTCAGCTGGTCCACATCCTTCCTCAGCCCAATCACATCGGCCTTCAAGGCCGTCACCTCATCTGTAGCAACTAAGCTCTGCTTATAAGCCTTGACCCTAACTATAAGGGCATCTAGTGCCAACCTGTGATCTCTCATCTCAGCCCTAATTAGGGTCATGGCAGCAACTATCGCCCGCTCTATCATCCCAGACATAGCAGCCTCAACCCAGAGGCACACATATCGGCTGAAAGAGCTAGATGACCCATCTTGTAAAGCATGGCCTGGGTGATAGGGGGCCTAGAGGCAGCAACAACAGTAGAAGAAGAGGGAGGGGGTGCAACAGTAGTACTAGGAGTCTCAGAAACAGAAGGGTCGGATGTACCTGAGGGCTCACTGGCTTGAGAGGGCATGATTGCCTCAGTCGGCAACATATCAATATCGACCTCTGGGGACGTATCCACCAGTGCTGCCCTCTTCCTGTCGGCCTTATCCCGCATGTACTCGACCTCAATACACTGGATGTCAATAGAAGAGGTGGGTGTTAGCTCAACATCCGTCTTCTCATGTCTCTGAACTCGGGATTGTTGGCACAACTTAGTAATTAGTAGGGGGAATGAGAGTGAGGTCTGGCTCTGTTTGGCCCTCATGACCATCTCTTACTCGATCAGCAGTCTCAGGTTTAACCTTTAACGATCTATGATTGACCCTAGACAGGCTATCTTTGGGTGTCGGAGGATGGACTCGTTATGCGATGGCATAATAGTGCTACTGATGAACCCGAACCAGTATCTGGCAGCAACGTTCGGGTCCTTCCTCTCTATAGGGGACCGACCTCAATCCACCTCGGGGTGACATCGGAGAGGAGGGGTGCCAACCAACCCTTAATATCATCCAGGGTCTTCTTCTTCACTAGATCGATGTAATCGTGCCTGAAGTCTGTTGAGCACCCAAGTAACTCATTGATATTCGAATATCTACACTTGACCTTCTTGCCTCGAACAACCACGAAGTCAACAGGCTTAAAGGCACTTGCCTTCTTCTTCCCCTTCGGTACCAATTCTCTATAGGTCGAATAGAATTCCCGGACCCAAGTAGGAATGTATTGGGCTCGGGGTTTGGTAAAAACCTCAAACTTGTGGAACCTTAGAGTGTTCCACACATCTGGATGTCTGTCCACCACACTGTCGGTAGACAACCTTTTCTCTTCCAATATTGTTCAATCCCTCGGCCTTTAGTCTGTTGAGAGACCGGGGAGGAGGACCGTGAACTGGTGGTGTTGGGACTACTGTCTGTGATGGATGAGGAGCTAGAGTGTGGGAGGAGGAGTAGCCATTGGTGGCATCGGGACCCTAGATGGATCATTTAAAGATTTAGAGCGTAGCTTCGCTCTCTGTGCCTGCAAAAGCTGGTAATCTTCTGGCTCAGAGATGGAAGCTGGAGAATCCTCCTCAAACTGGTTCCCACTGTTGGAGGTAGTGAGGTGTGTGGCGTAGACCCCCTCACTATCAAAGCTCTCCTCCGCAGATGCCAACTCAATAGGTGCCTTGCCCTTTCCCTTGCCTCCCTTTGGAGGAAGTTTTGTAGCTTTAGCCTGGCAAGTAGCTGCTTCCTCATTGATTGTAATCCCCCGTGCCCGCTTTCGGGTGGTTATGTCTCTTCCAGCAACTTTGGGTCTAGCCATTCCCGCAAAACAACGTAGAAAACATTAGATAAAGTTAAGAAAATATCAGTAAAAAGAATTGCAAGAAGACTCGCCGAACCACTTTGGCGAGCCAGATCGGGCTCACCGAAAGTTCTAAAAAAGAAATGCTCAAAAATCAAAGTTGGTCAGCGATGTCTAGGGCCATTTGGCGGATCGCCGACACTTTTCGGCGAACTAGAAGTAGCTCACCAAAAGTTTCAAAACAATTTCAAGAATTTAGGGCATAGAAGGGCGATCAGGAAGTACTTTCGGCGAGTCGTCGAGTGAACTCAGTGAGCCCAGGCGTATCGCCAAAAGTTACAGAACTCTAACTCAAAATTTAGAGAATTAATGGGCGATCTAGGGGACATTGGGCGAACCACCGAACCACTAGGCGAGCTCGACCCAGCTCGCCAAATAGCCCAATGTGCCAGATTTTTTCCCCGTACTTTAAAATCAAGCTTGCAGCCCACGAAAACAAAATTAAACACTTACATTATGCAATTAAAACAAGACCCATAAGACCCATGCCCTTGGGGTACTTAGACTTCCCTAGATTTGGTCGAAATTGTACAATTAACATCTTTTTCCCTTAAGAATGACGTCAACCGCTATATCATTAGGCAAATTTCAACAATTAGCACAATTCGGGGTTACTCAAACTTCACCTCGCTAGACCCACAATATAATTGAGGCAACCCAACAATTTAGTTAGTTAACGATATGAGAAATAACCATTTACGACCAGTTAATTACGATTTCACTTCAAAACAGGCAAACAAACTATCACACTATCAACCGAACAACAATTAAGCACAGAGATGTATCACAAAAAGTATTTGCATTTGATTTCAACCAACTATTTAAAAATGAGGTTCGTAAAACCAACCTATAATGCCAAAATATTTGAAATGCTAGGATGCAAAGTAATCCCTGAGCAAACGATCCCAAGCAAAACGAGAACAAAAATACGAAAAATATAATATCAGTTGTGTGAGTGCGGAAGTTGAAAAGTAAGAAGTTGAAGAGAAATTGAATTTAAAATGGTTGGCCTCTTAAAATCTCGTCAATTTGCGCGCCAGTCGGTGAAGTAAGTCATGTATGCCGACCCACTCGGTGATGCTCTAAGTGGTACTTCAGCTCACCGAGTTATACAGAACTTCCCAGCAACTTGGGGGGTTCAAATAGTGGTCCAAGTCGGGCTTGCTGACCTGTTTGGCGAGTCGCCTACTGGACTTTTGGCTCGCTGAGTTTTATAGAATTCCCCATCAGGCTGGGTGGTTCAAACGACGGTTTAAATTGGGCACACCAACCTGTTTGGCGTGTCACCGACTAGACTTTTGGCTCACCTACTGCTCCTTTTCCATCACTTTCAACTTTCCACCTTGCAAGCAACACAAAAACAATCTTAAACGCCTGCTGCATAATACCACCTTTGACAAGTTGATCAGCCACTCCCTTGTTCATCGAATATAGACTCTGGTAGAAATACTGTAGCAAGACGTTGTTTAGGAGTTCATGAGTCGGGTAGTGAATTAGCAGTTTCTGAAACAGGAGCCAAGTCTCATGGATTGTCTCACCATCCAAGCATTTAAAACCTTAGATATTATCTCTCAAAGACATTATCCTCGAAAGAGGAAATAATCTTGTGTATAATGCTTTCGTCAATTCATCCCAAGTTGTGATTGAGTCCCTTGGGAGATTGGCTAACCATTTGGTAGCCTCTCCCATCAGTGAGAATGGGACCAAACCTGAGTCTAATTGACTCTTGGGATATATTCTTGAACGAGAAAGGGCCAGAAATGTCAACGAAGTTTCTAATGTGGTCGCGGGAGTCTTCATGCGCTAAACCACCAAATAGCCCCTTCATTTGCCAGAGTTGCAGCATTGTGCTCATTACATGGAACACTGCATTCCCCACGATCGGCGGTAGCCTGATCGCTCCAACACCACCCAAGTGTATATCATTCACATTGGCCTCGTTCACATCATTCAGATAGCCAATATCATCATTATGGCCTAGATGGCTGACATTACTACCGTTTACGCTCATTTAGTCACCTGTTCAAAGGTGGAAAACAACAAAAATAGTAAGTGGGTTCAACTATAACACAATAAAATCACAAACTAACTTCAATAAAAGAATTCAATAAATACACTCCTCGGCAGTGGTGCCATTTTTTGATAAATGCTCAACTACACCTCATCCAATACTAGGTGTAGGCGATCGTGATCTAGTATATAACTGTCACAACCCAAATTCAAGGGGCGCAACTGGCTCCTAATGCCAAAACTCAGGATCAAGCCGACCCTGGTGAACCATTTTCTACTAGCGCATGACAGCCACACGCAATCAAGAAAAAAATAAGTATATCTCGACTTAAAATTAAGCCCTCTGCCAGCAAGGCCCTTGCCAACAGATCTATAAAAGAAACAGCTACTCCAAAGAGTTCATATAAAGACATATCCAACTAGTACAGAAGTCCTGATTGGGCCGTCGAGGCCACCATGATCTCTATACTGAAACTGAAAGCAGGTATATATCAAGACAATACATCAAACAACTAACAAGCTTCAGCAAACCAACAAATTAGGCCAGCATGGCAATAACATAGCTATACACCCCACACACTAGTCTGCAAGCCTCTAAGAGTAGTAAAGATTGGCAGGACAGGCCCCAGCTTACCCATAAAAATATATACAACAAAAGCTAACAAACCTCCCAACTCTGGCAGCTCCAGAGGAAAGATGCTAGCCAATCGGATATAAGTCAATCCTGCTACTGAGGAGGTCTACTGGGTCGTCTGTCGGGACCTGCATGCATGAATACAGTACCCCTAGGTAATGGAGCATTAGTACGAAATAATATATCAAGCATGAAAGGCAATAGACTATGAGCAGATATCCTAATATACTGGGAGTAATCCAATAAATAAATCAAGGATAAGATAAGTGTACTGACCTGCTCCTAAATATAAACATATCAAAAGTAATAAAACAACACTCCATAAGCTCGGCAGGTACAAACAACACACAAAACCACCTACCCAGCCCCATATAAGCCTAGAAGGTGCCAATCAGTCTATATACCCCTATTGGTAGTCCCCTTGCCCAGTAGGCAGTTACATAGCCCTCTTAGGCAATAATATAGCCCCGTAGGTAGCACATAACTCTCAAGCATCAATATAGCTTATAGACAACTCATATCCCTCTTAGGCAACAACATGGCCATGTAGGCAACATATAGCCTTCTTAGGCATCAATATTGACCCGTAGGCTACTCATAGCCCTTTTAGGCATCAATATAGCCCCATAGGCAGAACATAGCCCTTCTAGGCATAGATCACATTCCTGCAGCTAACCACAATAGCCCCAAGGGGAACAATAACAATCCAATAGGCTAAAAGCGAGAAATTTAGCTGTAAGAAACCTATACAAATAGCCTCTTAGTCGTGTCCAACATAGGTGCGCTACTAACTGAATAAGAATCCCAACAAGGGAGAATTATATCCACTTGAGCAGCCAACAATCAACAATAATGGCTATAAGTATAACAACGATACAACCCAATTATATTGCTCCTAAGATTTAAGGAGACATGTCGTAAGAAGCGAATAGCCTTAACATACCTTTTTCGCTGAATTCACATGGCCTAATGACTTTTACTCATAACCCCCTCGATACTACAATAGGGCAGGACCATAATTACACAAAAATAGAAGATACCACGATAATTCGATAAAAAGATATGTATTTCCATCGCATATTGCTATTTGCATCTTAACAAAGCTAGAGTCGATGAAAGAAGGGTCTTACCTTGATCTTAAGTTCGTAATACACCTCAAAACCTTAAAATATGTCCAAACCCTTGTTGTCTTAACACCAAAGTATGATATGCTACGAAATTGATAAAACAAATTATACCATGATGACGAGCTCAACGCGTAGAACAACTTTTATCGCGTAGAACAACTTTTATCAAGGACTTAATTTGAGAAAATCTATAATTTGGTTGATCCTAGAAGTGGGTTTTCTATGTTTTCTGGTTCTTCACTAAAAAAATGAAGAAAATTCGAAGAAGAAGATATATAAAAGGTTCCCCCGACCTAGGGCCCCACCTCACGTGCCTGCTTGTGTAATCTCGCAAAAACGCGAATATCTCTCTATTCTAAAGTTGTATGAACAAACGGTTTGATGTGTTGGAAACTAGACTCGTAGACCTTTGATTTGATAGGTCATGGTCCCTATAACTCTTTATAGATTGGGAGAAAACCTCCAAGATAGTTGACCCAAATTTCAAAGAAATCTTTTAAAAGGAACTTACAATAACTTTTGCCAACTTTTATTTTGCCACTTACCTAACTTCAAAACTGAGATACAACCCTTGAACACTTAAAATATGACATACCAAATAATTCTTAATTTATTACCCACCCTCTTTGTCTTTCCACGAAGGTACGAGTTAATTTAGACATTTCAAAAAGTTGGGGTGTTACACCCTTTCCCCTTAGAAACATTCATCCTCAAATGAAAAATCTGAGTCACCCGGTTAAGTCCTTAGGAGTTGCCAAAATTTAGGCAGAGTATCCTTTGTAAATGTCACTATCCGAAATGCATAAATTCTAACCTAGGCGTCTCACAGGATGACATAAATAGCTAAGCACTATAGCTCTGCAATAACAGTGCGAGCAAAAATACAATGACAACAACAACAATAATAAGCAACAATATAAAAAACTCAGATAGGTATCTTACCTCACCACACTAATATAAACTGATATGCCATCACCTTAGGGTATGAAACAAGTGAGGATATTTGGACCTCATGCCATCCTCAGCTTCCCAGGTCAACTCTTCTCTATTCTTGTTTCTACACAATACTTTAATCGAATCCACCTCTTTGGTCCTCAATTTGCGGACCTGCTGATATAATATGGCAACTGGAGTTTTCTCGTAGGACAACTCCTCTTTGATCTAAACATCCTCAACTGGGACAATCCAAGAAGGGTCGCCTACGCACTTCCATAGCATCGTTACATGGAAAACTGGATGAACAGATTCTAGCCCCAAAGACAATTCTAACTCATAAGCCACTCATCCTACCCTCCAAAGGATCCGATATGGCCCAATGAATCTTGGACTAAGCTTGCCTTTTTTTCCAAATCTCATAACACCTTTCATAAGAGAGACTTTTAAGAATACCTAGTCATCAACACAAAACTCTAAGCCCTTTCGTTACACATCTATGTATGGCTTCTGTCAGCTTTGAGCTGTTAGCAACGTCTCCCAAATGAACTTAACCTGCTCCACTGTCTGCTGTACTAAGTCGGGTCCAATCAACCCTGACTCACCTACCTCGAACCATCCAATGAGGGATTTACATTTTTGCCCATACAAAGCCTAATAAGGTGCCATCCTGATGCTGGAATGATAACTATTATTATATGCGAACTCAATAAGAGGCAAGTGGTAATCCCAATCTTTCCGACCTCAATCTTTTGTGTATTAACTGCAATGCCTGCATCTGATACAATATGGCCTAAGAAAGCTACAAAGTCCAACCAAAACTCATACTTAGAAAACTTTGCATAAAGTTCTCAGTCTCGAAGAACCTGAAGGACTGCTCGCAGATGATTTGCATTCTTAGCTTTTGAACGTGAATACACTGAAATATCATCAATAAATACAATCACAAACAAGTCTAGATATGGCTTGAATATACTATTCATCAGGTCCATGAACACGGCTGGGATATTAGTTAATCCAAAAGACATTACCAAGAACTCAAAGTGTCCATATCTGGTTCTAAAAGCTGTCTTTGAAACATCTTTCTTCTGAACTCGTATCTGGTGGTACCCTAATCTTAAATCAATCTTTGAGAAGCACTCAACACTTTGTAACTGATCAAACAAGTCATCGATCCTCAGAAGGGGATACTTATTCTTTATAGTCGCCTTATTCAGTTGTCGGTAATTGATACACATTCTTAGTAAGCCATATTTCTTCCTCACGAATAACACTGGCGCACCCCATAGTTAAGCACTAGGCCTGATAAATCCTTTATCCAGCAAGTGTTTTAGCTGATCCTCAACTCCTTTAGCTCAGAAGGATCCATTCTATAAGGAGGGATAGATATGGGTTGTGTACCTGGTAGCATATCAAAAATATATTCCTCTATGATTCATCAAAACCTTATATTCTACCTTCTTCAAAAACGTCAGTAGCAATAATATGATGCACCAACCACATTTTCTCATTTATTAATCGTTCAATCTTGTCAAGTTGGTGATAAATTATTGTACGAGTACTAAGCTTGATATTTGCCATTGAATATTCAATAATCATCTTATTTGATTCATCATATTCCACCAATGGACCATCAAATTCATTAGTTGTAATATTCTTCTAGAATAAATATTTGCCGCACCTCATTAACTAGCACTGCATGGAACATAAATTTAAGAATAATTTTATTTAGTGAAACATAGATTTGACAACCAAAAAGATTTTTAAGAAAATTTTATAAGAAATTTTTTAGCTGGATGTATGATTATATTTCATCCATGTAAGCCTTGATTAATATATGTAACAACTCACAACTCTACTCTAAAAATTTGAATTGTTCATCATAAGTATATGAGTTTGAACTAAGTGATCTCTAACTTCACGTATCAGGACACTACTTCGGTTAAAGTGCCAACGATCGCGTGTAGTGATATAACCTAACAAAGGGTTGTGATCGTTCCCATAGGGAGTGGTTTTGAGAATTAATAGAAAAGTAAAATTAAGTTCTAATCAATCATAGCTATAAACATTATCGAATATAAACATAATAAATCTAAGGGGTGACGCAAGCATCAATTATCAATGGGGGGTTTGTACTAACTAATCAACAAAAACGACAAAACTATAAGGAAACAAGACAGGGAGACGGGATTCTTCGGATGTGATAGTAATATGGGATAAAAGACACTATCGGGTAAATGCTATTGATAGTACATCGCAGAATATTTGTAACTAGGCTAGAAATTAGTGGGGGTAAATTTTCTCTCGAGCAACTTACCCCGAATCAACTCGGTTTCTCTCGAACACCAAGTTGCCGCTTTTAAGCACAATCTCCATCTTAGCCCATTCACTCTTTCGAGCTGAATATGTGGGAGAGGGCCTAGGATTCACTCTCTCGAGCTGAACACACGAGGACCCAATAACCACCGGCTATCGATTTAGTAGTCTTAGTTTTAAAACCTCTCTCTCGAGCAAGCCAAAAACACTAAGATCAAATCGTATTTGCAACTACAATCTCATTAAGTTTAAACACAACTACTAAACGAAATAACATTTAAACATCGAATATACCAACAATAAGCAACACCCAACAGTAAATCTAATCCATATTCACAAAATCATACCCCAAGAATTGGGGTTTTATCTAGACATAGAGAAAAGGAAGAAAATGACACCAAATCGAAGTAACATCAATTGGGTATGATTTATATTCACTTTAAATGATCCTAAGATGAAGAATCTTCAACACCTACTTCCAATTTCTTGGAGTTGGAAGTCATCAAATCTTCAAAAGCTAAGCAAAATATTCTCTACTTGAAAACGTAGAAAAATAAATATGTTGTATATGAAATTGCACACTACAATAAAAATTCAAATTAGTATTTATAGTTGTCAAAAATGTGCTGCAATAGATCACTCGGCGTAGTTAGTCGGGATCGCTGATGCACTCAGCGATCTGCCCTCTGGTCTCCTTGATCGCCTTTCAGCTATTGCCTTCAGCATCTTCGTGTTCTGAATCATTGGGCGATATAGTACAGCTTTGCAGAACTGTTCGGCGACACGCCGACTGCTCCTTTTCATCGCTGACTTTATCTTTTCCTTCAGGGCTTGGCACACTGGAACTTTGGGCGAGGTTAAGGCCATTCGGCGACTCGCCGAATGCATTAGGCGACTCGCCGAATGCATTAGGCGATCCTTAGGCCTTCTTTTCTTCGTCTTTTAAGCTGTTTAAACCCTTTTTGCCAACTAGTGTCCATGCTTTGCCGCAAACTTCAAATACCTGAAACTTAAGGATTTACATCAGTTATTGAAACAAAATATGCATTTGAGGACACTAATTCTATTAAAATAAAGCCCTAAATGAGTCCAAATTGTGGACTCATCAACACCCCAACTTAAACTTTTGCTTCTCCTCAAGTTAAACTCAAGTTCAGCAGTTCAAAAAGGATGTCTCAAACAGTTCTACACAAGACTCAATCATGAATGTACACAACAAGGCTCAACTTACTCATGCAAGGATCAATTGTATACTCAAAGACTCAAGTTGTGACACACCATTACCAAAGATTCTCAAGCTCACTATACTTGTTTCAAATGAAAGTTCGAGCTCAACAAAGGTATTTAAATGCCCTCACATAAAGAAAGATTTCATATTCACACACAATGGTTTAATTATTTAATGTTACGGAATCCAATGCAACGCTCACTCTCACAAAGAAGAACACAATGCATGCTTTCACCCATAGGTTTGTCCGTATTTTCCAATCAACAATTGTTTTAGTTCACTCAAGATCAGAAAGGTCTTTTCAAGGCTTGTAATGGGGCTGAGTGCAAAGGTATGGTCATTTAGGCACATTGACTTTCATCCTTATGAAATGTGGTGCTCACAACACTTCCTTTCCTCTTCTTTCATCATTTTCCTTAGTGCTCATAAGTCATCCCATTATTCACTTTCCATGGATTGTTTGGAAACCCCACATCTTTTGTACTTTATTCCACAACTTTTTCATTCTTTTTCTTTTTGTTTCTTTTCTTTCCTTTTTTTTATAAGGAGGGGTTCCATTTTTCTCAAAACCATGGGTTAAAGGAGACTTTTCTGGCACTTCTTGACTTGCCTTCTCTTTTTTCCACACCCCCGACTTAGGCTTTTGGCTTAAGTTGGCTATTCAATCAACCACAAATCATGAGGATTATAGGTAGCGGATTAAGAAATGTTATGTTTTCATCAAGTTTATTCCAAAGAAAGGTAAGGCTTAAGGGGTGTTCAAAAGAGGTTCACACATTCACAAGGTAGTTCACAAAAGAGGTATATGTCAAATTGGCTCACACTCTTCGAAGTTGCCTAAGATCATATCAAGATATAGCCTTACTTAGTCGACCAGACCAACGGGGCAAATTCTAGGTGTTATCATGCATGGTTCGCAGTAAGCTCATCACACAAGGCATCAACACCAAAGTCAAGCAAGACTCCACCCTCTCGCTAGTGTGCAACGTTCATTGCAAGAGAATCAATTTGATACTTGGCTAGTCATAACGAGATGCAAAGAGTTCACATATTGACTATGCAACTTCATTTGGCCTCATTGTCGCCGCACATTCATGTTTGTTCGATTATGAGCACTATTCAAGTTATCGATATTGATCAAAACTGATACTCAAATTTGCAAGAGAGCATCCACATTCAACACAGAAGGGGTGTCAACAATTTGCCAATTTTTTTCCGAAAGGGTCTCAAAAATCATTTTCAATTTAAAATCAAGGAGCCACAAGCTCAAACATCCACGAAAAGCAGTGTCAACATAATTTAAGCTAAAAAACCAATATATAAACAAAACAAGAGTCATAATCATCACACAAAGGTGGGCCTCACACCACCACAAACAAATACCATTTGTTCTCAAATGCAAAAAAGAATTATCCAACAATGAAGTAAAGCAAAACAGAGAGGGATGTAAAGAGGGGATCTTGTCTATGCAGTCTCTCTATCTGTTTGGGCATCAATGTCCGATGCCTCACCCTAAGGTTGGGCATGAGTGCTCGAGGTCACCTAAGGAGGAACAACAGTACCAAATCACCAAGTTCTATTGAGTGTGAGTCCGCTAGAAATACATGCACCACCCTGCAGAATCCCTAGGCCCATGAAGAAATATTAGGGTCTAGGGTAATGGTCTTCCTAGCAGAAGTGGGCCTCTTGCCTTTGCCTTTCCTAGTAGTTGTGGGTAGTTTCATAGCTTTGCCTTTCGCCATAGCTGCATCATCATTTATCGCAATCCCTTCGGACTTCTCTGGGGCTGGTGTTATTCTTTAAGAAACTTTTGATTTAGTCATGTCTGCAAAATCTCGAAGTGAAGTTAAAAACTTCAAAAAAAGCATAGCACAACAATTTCAGACAGATTCGCCAAACCAGAGGGTAAATCACCAAATTTCTCGGGTGAGCTAGATCAAGCTCGCTAAAGGAATTAGCTCTAAAAATTGCAGCAAGTAGGCGATGGGGGAACCACTCAAAGTGTCGTTGTTAGCTTTTGGTGAACAAGGATAGGCCCGCCGAAAGTTCCAATGCACAAAGGTTCAAGGGTGCAGACAAAGGGCAAATGAGAAGCCTTTCGGTGAGTCGCCGAGTGCTTTCGGCGACCTCAGGCTTCTCGCCGAAAGTTACAGACTTCAACTACTTACTTAGAAAGAAATTAAAGGCGAGATGGGGACACTAGGCGAACTGCCGAGTGGTTTGGCGAGCTCGACCCAACGTGCCTACCTTTAACCCACGTTCTCGAATTCAACCCCGCAACCCTCAAAAGTAAAATCAAATCATGCACTAGTTCAATTAAGCTCAGACCCATAACACCCAAACACAACCCCTTAAATTTTAATCCAGTTTAAGGCATACAATTACGGGATTTCAACAATCACAACTACTCGAGCAAGATTATCAAATTAAATCATGCATGTAAACAATCTAATCCTATCAGGCAGGATCAGAACACTTTAACAAGATTAGGCTATTGCAAATTAGTATAATTTTTGATAAAATAAACTCGAGGCACAGAAATCCAACCTTTGGTGTCGATAAAGAGAAGATTGAAATTCTAGGCGGTAATGTGATCCAACTCCGAGAACAAATCAACACTAAAAATACGAAAATATAGGAACTAGCGTGCGGCTGTGAGTTTGGGAAGATAAAAAGTGAGGGAAAGTGAATGAGTTTGAAACTTTTAAATCTTTGGCCTGCAAAACCGTCCAGTTTTTGCCCATTCGGCGACGTTAGTAGAGCTCGCCTATCCTCTCAGCGAGTCGATGAGAGTTCATTTACCTCGCCAAATTTTATAGAACTTCCAGTTAGTGTGGGGGTCCCAACGGCTGTCTCCGTCGAGATCGCCGACATGGTTGGCAATTCGCTAATAATTTCCTAGGCTCGCCGAGTTTTATAGACTACAATTTGAAGATGTCCTGAATCAAACGGCGGATTAGGTTGGGCTTGCCGACCTCTTCGGGGACTCGCCGACTGGAGCTGTTGCTCTCCACCCTGCACCTTTTTGAACACTTTCCACACTTCAACCTGTACAAACAACACACCATTTTCTTTTACCAAAACATAAATAAAAGCAAATAAGAAAAAGAGGGTTTTGGGTTGCCTCCCAAACAACGCCTTCGTTAACGTCGCGACACGATGCAAGTCCACCTTCAAACCTCATTCTTAAGGTTGACCATAGTGTCACTAGGCAACCCCCTTTTTGTCTTGGATTTAGTTGAGACAACATCTGACCCATTTGGGTCTCCAGCTGCTTGATTGATACTGAATTGGAGTTAACGGTCTGGCTAAGGGTCGACACGTCTTCTTTCATCTCCTTCAATATCTTGTTTGACCCCTCAACTTTGTTGAGGATACGAGAAAGCATATCCTCAGACCTACCACCCTACAAATCCTTTGGCTTTTGGTGCTCGTGGGGAGGCACATACCTATCCTTGTCCCCGTCCTTCCAATTAGGATTACGGTCTCTCTATTTACGCTTTTTCCAACCTTCATCTCTCGCCCAACCTTGGTTACCACCCTGCCTTGGGTAGTTTGAACGATAACCACCGCCTTGGTTGGCTAGGAAGTTCACCTCTTCATTGTACAAAGCATCAAACTTTGCCTCATCCAGATTTGCACACCCGATACCCACAACATTGACACCCCGAGCACCAGCTCCCATGACATTTTTGGACAAAATGTCAAGTTGTGTCATGATCTTAGCCATGTATTGGTCCCTTTCTTGATCTTTCTCCATCTGCTCCTTGGTTAATTTGAATGTGAGAGGGGAGACTTGATCTTCACGGGTGTACCAAGCCTGATTTATCATGGTCATGCCATCCAATAGCTGAGCTGCTATCACTTAAGGCTATTGCATCAAACCTCCTGGAGAAAGTTGGTCTGCAAAGCCCTTGTTTAACGAGTCTAGGCTCTGGTAGAAATATTGCAGCAATACATTGTCAGGAAAGCCATGAGTTGGGCATTGGAGCACCAACTTCTTGAATCGTAGCCAAGTTTCATGAATTGGCTCGCCCTCAAACGCTTAAAGCTTTGGATGCTGTCCCGAAGAGTCATCATCTTCGAGGGAGGGAAACATCACATATTAAATGCGGTGACCAACTCCTCCCACGAAGTGATTGAGTCGCGTTGCAATTCAGCTATCCACTTGCATGCTTATCCCGTCAAAGAGAATTGGAGCAATCGTAGATGAACCGACTATTGGGATATATTTTTGAAAGAGAATGGTCCGCACATATCTACAAAATTTTGAATGTGCTCATGAGGGTTTTCATGAGCCAATCCACTGAAAAGCCCCTTTAGTTACAAGAGTTGCAACATGGTACTCGTGATGTTAAATAAAGCATTCCCTTTGGCCAGAGGCAAGCGATTGGCACCAATACCACCATGAGATGGGGTTCATTAACATGAGGCTCATTTGCTTCGTTAAGGTTTTCGATGTTGTCTTGATGGCCTACTTGGCTGCCATTGCTGCCATTCATACTCATACTTCCTGAAATATTCACACAAAGAAACAAAACTAAACTAAAATTTAAGTAAGTAAACTACGACTAACAAGAACAAAAATCCTACTTAACTACAAATTCTCAACTAACACCACTCCATGGTAGCGGCACCATTTTAACTTCACGTATCAGGACACTACTTCGGTTCAAGTGCCAATGATCGCGTGTAGTGATATAACCCAACCAAGGGTTGGGATCGTTCTCATAGGGAGTGGTTTCGAGAATTAATAGAAAAGTAAAATTAAGTTCTAATCAATAATAGCTATAAACATTATCGAATACAAACATAATAAATCTAAGGGGTTGTCACCCCCCGAGCCTACACCCTGGACGTGGCCGGCACTCGAAGATCATTGCTGGTCCCCAAGCGAACCCTCATCCTGGCTGACTCCAAGCGGAAGACTAACTTAAGTATACAAGAGCTTAAAACTGAATAAGAGTTTATACACTCAACTTTACAAATCTTTAACTCAAAAGAAAACTCTGTATAATAGAATATATATACAACTCGCCATAAAAGGCAACTTGAGTCTTCAAAACATTTAACAAAATAAATGAAAAGACTTCTGAAACTCTACTGTCTATCTATGAAGCCTTTAACTGATAAAGATGGAAGCTGGGACAAGACCCACGACCTCCTAACAACTGATATAACTGAAAGGTAAATGAAATCCTCCGGAAGCAAGGAGGCTTGTCATAGCTAACTGGAACTCCCGGATGTATCAACAAATCTCCTGTTCCTGAATACCTGTGTCTGCATCATAAGAAGATGCAGGCCAAATGGCTCAGTACGTGGAATGTACGAGTATGTAAGCTGGAAAGCTAAACAACATAGGCTAGAAGAAAAACTGGAATAAACTGAATAACTTACCTCTTTTCAAACTTTCTCAACTCAAGGAATACTCAAAACTACTCAAACTTACTCAACTCAGAAGATAGATACTGGACTCAGAGACAGATACTCAACTCAAAGATATATACT
>JAJOOR010018305.1:0-25931 GCA_036250505.1 Solanum acaule | reverse complement strand
ATCGAGCAAACTCGGTGGAGTTGGAAAGATCGTTCCAAGGGCTTTCCAAACATAACTGGAACTACTCCTGGATCATCCTGAGCTAGGAGTTATGACTGCTCAAAGTTGGCCAAAAACTCACTGATTTCCACACTTGACCGAATTTCCAGATTTTGAACTTAGCCAATTTCCAGATTCTGAACCTTTTTTCCAAAAGTGACTACTTCCAATTTATGCTTAAACTTTAAAAATTCATACGTTAGGCTCTAGTTTCACCTATCTATTTTTAGGGTCGCTACAACTACAATCATTCCTATATCCATTTCTGTTTTGCCAGTTTCCCTGATCTCTATTTGTTGGTCTATCATACTGACCATTCATAGCATAGCTCTGACCTGCGTTTACATAATTGTAACCCTGATTTCTAGAGTTATAATTCCGAAAACCTCATTGGTTCCCCAAGTAGTTAGCTTCCTCATCAAGGTCAATATCCTGATCCTCATACCTATTTTGTTGTCCCACAACATTTACCTTTTTAGACTTGGCAACAATATGCTTTGTGAGCAAATCTATTTGTGTCTGCATATGTGCCATGTCTTGGTCCCTTTCTTCTTCTCTCTTCCTCTGTTCAGCTAAAAGCTCAAATGTGTAACCAAGCTCTCCTACCTCTGCATCTCTAGTGTACCAAGCCTTGTTGTTCTTTGAGACCTCATCCAATAGCTGCATGCTTTCTGAGAATGGCTTCCTCATGAATGATCCTCTGCAAACTGCATCAACAACAGGTTTAGTGACATAGTTTAAATATCTATAAAAATCTTGTTTCAGATGCCTCTCAGTAAGATCATGGTTAGGACATTTCTTCAGCTTTTGGCTGAACCTCCACCAAGTGTCATGCGTTGCTTCTCCTGGTAGTTGCTTGTGTGTACTTGTCTCGTCCTTCATCTGCACCTCTTTTGATTCTGGGAAGAATTGTTCCAGGAAAGCTTCCTTCAACTCAATCCAAGTTCGGATAGAGTCGTCTGGCATCTCATTCAACCAATTAGTCGCCTCTCCAGTAAGAGACAATAGAAACAGCCTTAACCTCATTGATGTTTGGTTAACCCCAGGAATCTCTTATGACTTACAGATTTCCACAAAGTTCATCAGATGTTGATTAGCATCATCACCAGCTGCACCTCTAAACATACCTTTCAGGTTCAACAATTGGATCATGGTGCTGGTGATTGTGAACTTAACACCTGGAGGTAGTACATGTAACACTATATCTCCAATGGCTTCAGCCCCATCTAATTCAACATCATCTTCGTCATACATCATGTGAGATGGATGATGAGCTCTACACCTTGGGGTTATTGGTTGACGCTGGGGAGGGATCAATCCATCCACTCCTATATTCTTATCTACCACCCTAGGTTAGTTGTTATCACCGTTCTGCTGAACACCTCTTGCAGCTACTTCAGCTTCTAGTTCCAATCTTTGTCCTTGCGCCTCAAGTTCTTGTGCATTCACCATTTTTCGAAGAGTCGTTTGGAGTTCTGAGTCGAAAGAGATTAATGGAGCTCATTTACTTTTGGTACTTGACATACACAGTAGCACTCACTTGAAAGAGACACAAACACAGAAAAAAAAGTAAAATTAGGAAATATAACTACAAATCGAATAAAAGCTAGTAAAACACTTCTGAATTGAAATTTCCCGACAGCAGCGCTAAAATTTGTTACGTCCAAACTTACAATTCAAATAAGAAGTGTAAACGGTCGATGTCAATTTACATAACTCAACTAGAGTTGAGGTTGATCCCATAGAGAATTTCTTTACATATAAGGTTTCACTGTCGCGTTTAATCAAATGTTGTTATTATCTCCTAAACAAATAACATCGGAAAGTAAATTGGGTTCGGTTGAAATGTTATAATTACCAAACTTGCAGTCAAAATCCAGATTCACGACTAATAGACTATTTCGTTGTAAGGTTGATTCAGTTAATTAAGAGAAACCAGGATTGCGTTCACCATAACATTAGTTCAAGTGTTATTCCATAATTGAGTATCAAGCAAATCAATGTTTACAGAATCATTGCGAGTTAAATTTATCTAACACTTCTCAGCCAAATCAGATAATTATCACTCATATTCTCTCAACCCTAGAGTGTTACTAACATTGACCCTCGCTTAAAATGATATGGTGTTAAAGATCTTTTCTCTCGAACTCAAGCTTTAACTCCAATTTGATAATTTAGTTAAGCTTTTCCTAACTTGTATTTTTCTCTCGAACAAATACTAGATACAGGCTCATCTAATGTGTGCACTCACTAGATTACAATGATATCGAAAGCTAAAAATTACAGAATGTAAACACAGACTGCCCTTTACTCGTTTTACGGAATCGTAACTAGAATTTCGTCATGGATCCCACAACACCAGTCGTGATATTTAGCCACTCATGCTTTCACGTAAACAATCAGTAATGAAGAATGAAAACATGTTAAGAAAGACTTACGAAAATAATTAGCAAATCAACAATCACTTCGATAATCTGATAATCTGTATCCGAACTTCCAACTGATAACAATAATCGAAATCCCAAAATCAAAAGCTAAGAGTAATACCGTATTTCTTAGTCTTCAAACGTAAGATAATGAATAATGTTCAAAAATGACCTAAGGTAATTCAAAATAGAATGTTTAAAATGAGTCCTAATCGAATTAGGACTGAGTTGTCGAGCCTTTTCATGGCCACTACCACAACCCTTCAAGGGCTTCACGGTCCGTGAAGCCCTCCGTAGTCTTGCCTTGGAGCTTTCCAAAAGTGGGTCTTCAAACTTGGTCACTGGAAAAATGTACCACGAGAGCTACCACGGTCTGTAGTGAGGACCACGGCCCGTGAAGTCGCCCGTGGTCTTCACTTGGGTTTCAACCTTCTTTCAACTCTTCCTTGCTTTCACACTGGTCCAGCTTCACGGCAGGTACCACGGTCCGTGGTGAGGACTACGGCCCGTAGAACCCTCTGTGGTCTTCACTTGGTTATTCCTGCTCTTCATCTTCTCAAGGCCTAGCACTGCCTCACTTTCACGAGCTTAACCACGGACCGTAATGAAGTTCACGGTCCGTGAAGTTGGTCGTGAACTTCACTTGGTCAACATCAGTTCGGCTTCTTTTTCCACTCTTCTATACAACCCAGATTCTGCCTACACATTTAACAAACCCGTCAAATAATCCAAAATTTTACTTAATTCCAGTATTAGTTCATAGTTATTAAGCATCAAATGTGCCACGATTTTGTGGCACATCAGTGACTTGCTTGTTAATCGTGATTGATGTACTTGTTTTGTGTGACTGATCTACTTGACATTGAGATGGACTCACTCAACTCGTTTAGTTGTTGATGTGTGACTAATGAACTGTGAATATTGGACCTTGTGAGCCGTGTATTGTAGAACTGTTATGTTGGGTTGATCTCTATGCAGATTGTAGTTTGAGGAGGTTCGGTTGGAGTGTAAGGGGTACCCGTTTTCTAGCTAGATGTCTTGGTTACTAGGTTACTTGCTGGGTACCGTGTTGTTAGTTCTCACATCTTGCTTCTACATTTGTGTAGGTTCCGAGCCCGGACCCATGTGATCTCTTTCTCCTTCTTCTGATTTCAAGGCCTGTCAAGGATTTGAAGAGGTAGTTGCTTGTCATTTCGGCGGACACTCTTTTTCCTTTTCTTTATACTTTGTTCTATTTGAGAAACAAAGATTGAGACTTGTACTTATATCTTAAATTTCGCATTTTATGTATTTAATGGTTTGTACATGTGACAACTAGATTTTGGGAGATTTTAATAGAAAGAATATTTTTTCCGCTTTATCTTGTTCTTGCATTATATTTCCATATTTCTTTCGTTTAAATTGGGTTGAGGCTGACTTGTCTTGGTGGGAATAGACAAGTGTCATCACGTCCATAATTTATAGTACAATTAACATAAATTTTAATTTTTAAAAAAATCATATATAGAAAAATTAATTTATAAAATAAGCTAACTTTTATATCTAAAATTAATATTATAAAAATATTACATAAAAAATAATTAAATATACAAGAGATTTAATTAAAACATACAATTTATATAAATGTTTAATTAAAAGTTTTGTATAATGAAATAATATTAAAATATTCAATAAAGTGATTTGGTGTGATGAATAGTGTTGCACCAAATTTGGTGTAACACTATTCACACACCAAAATGGTGTAAAATTTGGTGTTGGGTTGGAGCTCCAAAACACCAAATTTTACACCAAATAAGTGTAAAATTTGGTGTTGAGTTGGAGATGGTCTTACTAAGTTATGTTAATATAAACTCATATCTAATCATGCATATAGTATACAGTCATCTGCCATTAAAACTACATACAACATACATTTGTATATATGTCACTATATTTTAGTGTATCACACTTATATTTTATGAGATACAAATTTAATATACTGAAAAATGATACTGCAGTTACTATATTCCTTGGCTTTCAATGATTTCTCAATTGAAAAAAAATGACACATAAATGTACCAAATATTTTATACATGAATTAAACAGGACAATATTACGTAGCCAATAAAGAATAATTGAGTTGAAATTCGAAAGCTAATATACTATAATTGAGTTGAAATTTGAAAGTGGGAAAAAGAATTTAGTGTACATAGACAAGAGAAAAATAGAATCAATGAGGAATATAAAATTTTTATTTTAGTTAGTAAGAATCTCTCGTTATTTACTTATTCATTTGTACAACCTCAATCAAGAAAAGTCAAAGAAATAATTATTAATATTTTTATCACATAATTTATATCATATATTAGCTAAAAATATTTTAAGTAATTTGGAGTCTTAAATATTTGGGACCTAAGGCAAGGGATTCAGTTGCCTTACTCTTAGGTCGACCTTTATTTATTTATTTTTATTTTACTCTTAGGTCAACCTTGTACTCTAGTTTTAGCAATTTTACAATTAGATAGTATAGTGCAAGGAGCCCATGCTTGGGGACTGGGGTGATCAAACTCAATTTGTTTAATTCGTCCAATTCATTTAAGTTTGAATGGATATATATTGATCTGTTCATTTATTAGTTCAATCTACTTCAATCTATTCCAATTCAATGCATTAAAAATTGGATTGATATGTAACCCAAATTGACTCTTGAGAAATTT
This sequence comes from Solanum acaule, assembly GCA_036250505.1. Taxonomy (NCBI): domain Eukaryota; kingdom Viridiplantae; phylum Streptophyta; class Magnoliopsida; order Solanales; family Solanaceae; genus Solanum; species Solanum acaule. Next base: position 20,770 of record JAJOOR010018305.1, on the reverse strand, counting down.
TGTTAAATATTGAAAAAACTTTTTTTCTTTTATGATATGTTATATATAGTCATAATAAAGAAAAAGTAATTTTATTAGATACTAAAATATTTTTAAAAAACAACTAAAATAATTAAAACTTAATGAAAATCGAGTTGGATCTTGAGCCATTTTATGATCACCTATTGTCTGATCCGCTTTGACCTAAACAAATGTGAGTTGGATTGGATTGGGTCTTGACACATTTGTTGTCTTGACCCATTATGAGCCCGCCCAAATTTGATTCAACCAGTCCAATCGTCACTCTTAGTCGATGCATAGTACTCAATAGAAAATAAATGGCCAACAATTTCTCTCTTTAGACTGAAAAATAGAAGAAAAGAAAAAGTTGGTTTTGGCCCCAATTTTAGAGCAATTTGGATTGGCTTAAAAGTTGGTCAAACCTACTTTTAAGTCAGTTTTTGACTTCTGAAAGTGTTTGACAAATATAAAAAATAACATAAAATAAGTCAAAAATGACTTAAAATAAGTTACGAAGTGTTTGGCAAGGTAAAAAATGACTTAAAATAAGTCAAAAATGACATAAAATAAGTCAGAAACCAAAAGTAGGTCTCCCCCTACTTTTTATTTTTTGACTTAAAAGTCATTTCAGTTTGACTTTTTATTTTTGACTTAAAAGCTTCTTTTTTTAAATCAATCCAAATGGGCTCTTATATTTGAGAGAGAATAATAAAATAATCACAAAGGATCAGCTTTTAGAAGGGAATTACTGAGCACAAATATCCCAATGAATACAAAAATAATGTGAAAGCATGTTTTTAATAGAAAAAATTGAGATAAAATAATTGAAGTAATGTAATATTTTGTATCAATATGAAAAGGATAGTCACATTTTGTTACACAAACTTCGGCCAAGCCTCAAAAGAGAGAATGGCCAAAAGGCCCCCCAACATATAGCCGAATTCCCAACTAGACACTCATACTTTATGGGGGTCCTATTACCCTCTTGAATATTTTTTTTACTTATTATCTCACCTTATTTGCTGACATGTCCACATAAATCAGATATAATTAAATGTTTGTTTACACGCGCTGCCACATAATGACTGGACCCCAGAACCCACAAATTTCCCTTAATATTTTCATTTTCCTCTTTCTTTCTCTAAACCCTAACCTTTTTTCGATCTGACCAAATTCGCCCCATTCTCTTTGATCTGAGATTTCGTTCCAATAGAAGTTTGCTGGGAAGGTTGGGGAAGGTTCGTTTAGCTTTTTTCGTTTGTTGGGTCAAAGTTTTCTCTAAGTAAAGGTTAGTTCTTTTAGTTCTTTACTAGCGATTTTGAACGATATTGATTATTGTGTTTGATTAGGATTATGAAATTGACAAAAAAAATGAAGAACAATAACTGGGTTTTGGTATAATAGCATTCCATTGTTCAATTTATACCATATTATCTTCATATTGTTAGCCATGTAGTGTTTCCTTTCTCGTTTAATGTTATATATGTTCGTAATGGTATGATACTATGGCATAGTAAGTTTACAATTTTCGTTGTTATAATGATGATATGTTCATATTTACCTACTGTGTGTGTTTAATGTACAATGTGTAGTTTAAATATTCTCTATTCTTTCATTCCATTCAGGTAGGAGATGAGTGGATTCACTTTGGTTACCTTAAGATGGTATCATGGTGGGGTGTTAGATTTAAATAGTGGACAACCAATATAAAAAGGGTGGGAAAGTTACAAAATTTTTAGATGTTGATGTGGATAAGATGTCCTATTTTGAATTAAGAGGCTATATTAAAGAATTGGGATACACTACAACTTGCACATTTAGTATTAAACCCCCTGACAGTGGCATTTTAGAAGATATAGACAATGATATGGATATTTTAGACCTATGTTGTTCTTTGGATATATATGTGAAACACATGATTGATGAAGCAGTTTTGGACCCCGACCTTATTTTATTAGAAAATATTTACCATGAGGATAGGGAGGAATCTGGTTCAACTTTCAATAAAGGGGCTAAACCAAATTGTGGTCCAAACATTGTGGTTGGTGATGAAACTTTATCTGGTGAGGACCCTTTTACTACAACACCTCAAACTACAGCTGCTACTGCTGCTAAAGCATCTTCTACCTCAATTCCAATCAATACTACAAATTTTGTTACTACAGATCCTACTAGTACAGATCCAAATCCAGCTACTGCAGATCCTGTTAGTGTAGATCCAATTATTGTAGATCTTAATGATAGAGATGTAGGTCCAGTTGGATCTGATTTATTGGAGGAAGATGGTTCTGACTACTCAACTGAAGCAAGTGTTGATACTGAAGGTGAATTAGTTGGAGATGATGATGAGGATTATGATAGTGATGTGCATGAGGAGGTTAGGGAGTTGAGGGCTGAAAAAAGGACTTTTCAAAGAAGAAAAAGAAATGAGAGAGTACAAGCTGACACTGAAGAGGTACCAGTAGGTGAAGCTGGACCAGATTTAGGTTTTGATGAAACTGAAATAGGAAAAATAAGTGTTGAAGAAAGGTTAGGAGGTGATGAGCCATACTATCCAAGTTCTGATGCTGACAGTTTTGAAATAGATGAAGATGAACACAATTTTGATGCTGACAGTTCTGATTCTGGTTGGATTAATTTACCTAGAAGGGTAAATATATCAAGAAGGGAAAGTACAAAAAAAAGAAAATTGTTCATGACCCTACTGCTAAGAAAGTTGTATGGCAGTTGGGTATAGTCTTTTCAGATATGAATGAATTTAGAAGAGCAGTAACTAATATGATGTCCAAAGAAGAGTTCAGGTGAGAAGTAGATGAATGAGCCAAAAAGAGTTAGAGTTAGGTGCAAGGATAATTGTCCATGGCTTTTGTATGCATGTCTTGATAACACAACAAATGATTTCATGATTAAGACTTACAATCCAAAGCATACTTGTAATTCAATAACCAGAAATTATTTGTGTAATGCAAAGTACATATCTACAGTCTTTAGACAAAGAATCCTTGAGCAGCCAAGTATAAGAGTTTTGAAGTTGCAAGACCTGATTAGAAAAAAGCTTAAAGTTCATGTTGGCAAGACTACTATTAGGAGAGCAAGAACTAAGGTGTTGAAAGATATTATGGGTGATCATATTATTGAATTTGGAAGAATTCTTGACTACAAGGATAAACTACTAAGGACCAATCCAGGAACCACTTGAATTGTCAAACTGGATGAACCTGATGCACTTGGTAGACCTGTATTTAAAAGCTTTTATATCCTGTTTTGATCCATTGAAGAAGGCATTCTTGAATTGTAGGAAATGCATAGGTTTAGATGGTTGTTTCCTTAAAGGGGTTTGCAAAGGGCAACTGTTAGTTGTTGTTGCCAGGGATGGTAATAACCAGATGTTGCCACTAGCTTGGGCAATGGTTGAGTATGAGAACAAAAATACATGGACATGGTTTGTCAAGCTATTAAAGACTGATTTGGGACTATGAGATGATGGAGATCTCACCTTGATTACAGATATGCAAAAGGTATGTGTACTTTTAAATTTTTTATTTGTATTTTAATTAGTTTTAATGTTGCATATGTTATTATAACATAACTACATATATTTATAGGGATTGTCTAGAGCCATTCAAGATTTATTGCCTGCTGCAGAACATAAAATGTGTGCTAGACACATCATAGCTAACTGGGCTAAGGACTGGAGAGGCCTCCAAAGAAGACAACAATTTTGGAGGATTGCCAAAAGTACTTTTGAGTCTCAATTAAGAAACAATGTGGAGAAGATGAAGTGTCTTGGTCCAAAAAAAATGATGGATGCTTTAATGTACTACAACATAGAGTACTGGTGTAAGGTTTACTTCAATACTGGAATAAAATGTGATTCTGTAGATAATAACATGTCTGAGTGCTTTAATGCATGGATATTGGCAGCAAGGCACAAGACAATTATTACTATGCTTGAAGAGATTAAAGTGAAGATGATGACAAGGATAGGTAATTTAAGGGAGTTTACAAATACTTGGAAGTGCAATTTCTTTCCAATGGCTTTGAAGGTACTACAAGAAAATATTGACAGGTCAATAAATTGTAGTATTGAATTTAATGGAGTTGTTGGGTTTGAAGTGAGAGACGGACTATGTCAACACACTATGGATCTTGGTAGGAGAACTTGTAGCTGTAAGGTATGGCAATTAAAGGGCATACCATATGCATATGTTGTGGCTGTAATATACTTCAAGAAATGTAATCTTGTCGACTATATTAATAGTTTCTACAGTAAGGAAACTTACTTGAGAACCTATGATAATGTTCTTCAACCAATCACAAACATGGAAATGTGACCTATATCTACTAATCCAACAGTTGCACCACCTGAAATCATAACAAGAGAGGATGTCCACAAAATGTTCAATCATCAGCAAGGGAGGAACCATCAGGTTCAGGTAATGGAAGAGGCAACACATCAAGTTCAGGTAGGGGAAGAGGCAAAACATCAGGTTCAGGCAGGGGAAGAGGTAGACCAAAGGTAATATTTTTACTTGTATTGAAATTAACTATAATCATTTTCTAACTTCTTCTTTGTATATTTAGAATCCATCAACAGAAGGTGAGCCCCCAGCAAAAATGGGAAAAGGCAGACCAAAGGTAATATTTTTAGTTGTATTGATATTAACTATAATCATTTTCTAACTTTTTCTTTGTATAGTTAGAATCCATCAACAGAAGGTGAGCCCCCAGCAAAAAGGGGAAGAGGAAGACCAAGAACAACACCTACTGCACCTCCAGCACCTCTTACATATCCAACACTTAGTGCTCCTCCTCCACCTACTGCAACTTCCTTGCCTACTACTAGTAAAAAGGGAAGACCAAGAAAAACACCTCTTGCACATCCTGCATATCTTGAACATCCAGCACCACCTACTTCATTGCTAACTACTAGTAAAAGAGGAAGGGGCAGGGGATGTGAAAGCACAATCCCATACAAAAGATCATCAATCATGGGAATGGGTGTGTTTCAAGCTGAAAATGGATTCAAAGCATTTAATGTGAGTATTTTCTACTAATTATATCAATCATTTTCATAAATTAAGTTTTTGCTACTAATTATTTTTCATAAATTGGGTGCAGCATGGCATGCCAAGATTTAAGATACTCTCTACTGGTGCAACCAAAGTGACAAGATCAGCTAACATAACTGGTGATATTGATTTGAAACCAATTACTAAGCAAGCTTAAATGGAAAGGGAAATCAGCAATATCAACAAGAAAACTTCAAGAAATGAGTGAGCAACAAAGAAAAAAACCAAAAGGAAGTAGTTCAAACAATCCAAGTCAATCCAAGGAGCCATGGAAAATGTAGTATTGCAGCATTGTTTTAAGCCTTTTGTTTTTTTTATATAGAATATTGATGTATTAGTACCAAACGAATTCTGTTTTTGTTTTGGGTTGTGACTTACAATATTTTCTCTATCCCTTTAGTTTTTTAAGTATTAGTACCAAACGACTTTTGTTTTCGTTTTGGGTTGTCAATGACATTCTATGACAATATTTTCTCTATGCCTTTTGTTTTTGGGTTGTGACTAAACGATGTATTAAAGCATTCTACTGTTTTCTTGTTTGCTTGAATAACTAACTTACAATTGCACAATCATCCGTTGGAATCTTCATTGACATAAATAGAGACATAAATACAAAGCATTACAAGAAAAACAAAATTTCTTATTACATCAAAATCTAACATAGGGTACCTTACTATGACAAAGCAAAACCTAATTCTTTATCATGCCAATTCAACTAGATCAATACTTGATTCACTACTTTGGAATAGGTTGTTGATAAACATAGCAACAACACAAATCAAAACACATAAAATGATCTTCCAATAGAACCTACACCTTCCAATAGAACCTACACCATTATTATTGTCGATCACTTGCTCATTGATTTGTGTCTGCCTCCTCAAAACATCTTCGTCCAACTCTTTGATTTTGTTCACCAAATTTGGGAGAATAAATTTTAAACTTGGGTCGACTTCTTCTTTGTCTCTCCATCGAAAAAACTTACAATTCTTAGACTAAAATATCAAATTAGTATATTAACATCAATTAAATTCAACGAAATAAATAATAGAAAAAGAGAAATCACATACACCATAGTAGGGGCAGGACCAAAACCGCCTTCCGAGATTTGACTTCGACCAAGAAGTTTGCATATGCAGTAAAACGCCATGTTTGCACCGCACAATGGCTTTGAACATTGGGTCTGATTCTTCCATACAAAGCTTATTCAAGTCCGCATTTGCCATTATTTACCCTAACAAAGCAAAAAAAAACGTTGAATTAGAAGAAAAAATTTGAACCTTAACTATGAAATCAGAGAAATTACAAGTCCTAAAGCTTCAAGCTTTTTCGAAATTCAAACTACAGTTGAATGCTTTGACAAGTAAATTCAAGTTTTAAGCTGATTTGGGAGAGCATGAAGGAATATACTGTTGGAGATTTGTCAACTATTAGAAGAATTGAGAAAAAGAGAAAGAAAAAGAGAGTTTGATTTTGGGAGAGATGAGATTATACCGTTGGAGATTTAATATAGCTAATTTGGATTCACACGCGTAGTTTTTTTCAGCTTTTAACGTTTTATTTTCTCTTCTTACGCGCGCCTAAGGGAGTTGGTCTCACCTTCTTGGACATGTCACCAATTAAGGGTGAGATAATAAGTAAAAAAAATGTTCAGGGGGATAATAGGACCCCCGTAAAGTATGAGTGTGTAGTTGGGAATCTGGCTATAGGTTGGGAGGGCTTTTGGCCATTTTCTCCTCAAAAGTTAATTAAACTAGCACTGACAGGGAAAAAATAAGTTAAAGTGTATCAGAACAATCTGAATTTGTGGTGAAAACAATCATAAGGAAAGAGGTATTAGTCTAAGATGGATGTAACGATTGGATTTCTCTAGCACTGACAGGGGAAAAAAAGTTAAAGTGTATCAGAACAATTTGAATTTGTGGTGAAAATAATTATAAGGAAAGAGGTATCAATCTAAGATGGATGTAATGATCGAATTTCTCTAGCACTGACAGGGAAAAAAGAAGTTAAAATGTATCAGAACAATCTAAATTTGTGGTGAAAACAATTATAAGGAAAGAGGTATCAGTCTAAGATGGATGTAACGATCAGATTTCTCGTTGTTCAAAAGGTACCTCATGCGGAATCCTAAAATTCTTGAAAATGCATTGCCAATTTAAAAATTGAGGTACACGATGATCTTGTTAAAATTTGGATTGATCCAAACTGACGTCAGCCCACCATAGTGGGAATCCTCCCGCTATGGCTGAGCCACTATAGCGCATGCATGGCCTCTATAATGGGGCTAATAGAATTAGACCCTAAGTAAAGTGAAGTATTTTATTTTTCTCTCATTTTCCATTAACAAAAGAGACAAATGTTACTCCAAAAATTCCTCCAAGACACTCTAAGCTCGAGGACAATGGAGAGGAGGGATTTCAGTGCAAAGAAGGTTAAAATCCAATGATTCCGGTTTATGTTTGTCGGGATTTGCCTAAGGGGCCTTAAGCTTGCATTCAAAGTTCTTTAGCATTTGATTGGCGCCCAGGTAGGCTAGGTTTCTTACTTGAATAGTTAGATTTGTACTTACATATGTAATATCTTGTGGCTTGTCAGGAGATCTCATGTATAGGCATTCGGACACGGAGTCTGAATGGTTAAATGTGTGGTTAGCTATGATTTAGGCTGATGATAGACTTGATTTAGTTATTGTTGGTACTATGATGTTGGGTGGTATCCTGGGAAAGAAAACTGTGGGTGATCGGATTACGATTAGAAAATAGTCTGGAAGAATTTCTCTCGGGTATGGAATGGTTGATTATTTCTCGTTCATACTCTATGTGCTTGTCAATTATATTGCTTGTTAGTAATGCATGCATGATATAAGTTTTGGGGGGGAAAAGGAAAGAACATGACTTGTAAATGAAAGATGTTGTCAATTGCATGTGATGAATGTGTTACTTGAATGTACAAGTGTGGTTAGTGTTAATTGTGATTATGGTTGTGTTGTGTATTGATGTTGGATCGAATACCATATCGGTATATATATTATTATTAGATTGTGTACCACGCAGGTACATATATTATTATTATTATTATTATTATTATTATCATTACTATTATTATTTGATCAGATACCGTGTTGGTACATATATTATTATTATTATTGAATCGGATACCACGTCAGTACTTATTATTACTATTGTTGTTGTTGTTGTTGTTGTTGTTGTTGTTGTTGTTGAATCAGGTGCCACACAGTACATATATTATTATTAGATCGGATACCACGCTGGTAAATATATTATTATTATTATTGCATCAAGTACCACATCGGCACATTCACCGTTTGTATGTGGGTTCTATGAGAGAACCAAATTTATAATGAGATGGTTGCAGGTTTGTATATGAGAGAACCATGATGAGTTATTATGTTTAGGTATCACTTGTTGGTCCTTGGGTGGCTGAATTGGGTTATTGAAATGTTGGGGTGGCTTTTGTGCAGATTGAGAGAGCATGTTAAAAGGGGTAAATGATAATTAGGAAGTCTTATTGGTTCGACTACTGGATGGTGTGATGAATTAGATATGACTGGTGGAGAATGCTAAGTAGGGGTGAAGACTGGAGTCAAGGCTACTAAATAATTATGATTATAGTTGTTTATTGTTCATATTTATGTACAATTGGAGCATTGTAAGGTAAGGAGTTGGCATGAGAGCTTAAGGAGGGTTAGGGGGATAGTAAATTGAGTAGTAGAGTTGGTAATGACTTATGTGATAGAGGGGTTAGGCTATGATTTAATGCAAGTGTGGAATGTTGGAGCTCAATATGAAATCCTATTTTCTTGCAAGACCTGTTCGGATAAGAAAAAACTCCAGGGCTTAGATGTTGGAGTTAGCAGCGAAAGAAGGTGGGTGGCATGGGTGGGTCCTAATGGTATTGTGTTATTTTCCTATTCTTGATTATGCACATAATATTATGTGGTGAATTTGAATTGACCGATAACGTATACAAGTACGTGTTGTTTGTTCTGATACTATTCTTATTATGCCATTTGACGTAATCTGTTTGCAGAATACAGTAATGTTTCTTATGCTTATTGTAATGACCCGATTGGTCATTTTTTATTTTTCCGTGAAATTTACTGTTTTGCCCTCAAGATATCGACCTGAATCTTCTATAATTGAGTTTGGAAAGTTGGTTTTGGACATTGAGTTTAAAGTTGAGAGTTTGGTAAATTTTGAGTTTGAAAGGCTAAGTTGTTGAGAAAGTGGTTTTCGATGTCTTTTGGAGTTTTGAGTGTCGAAATGGAATTGCATCAGTTCCGGAATGTGAAATTTGATCTTTTTCGATTTCTGATTCAGAGTCTTTTTGAGGATTTGAGGTCCTAAGTTGTAAAATTGTGGAAATTTAGTCTTTGGATTGACTTTGGTCAACATTCAGGGTTCGGATGCTCGAATCGGAATTTTGAGAGTTCTGATGTCGAGGTCTTTGATGGCGATTTGATATAAAACCAATGAGAAATGATTCTGGCTAATGATTTGATATAAAGCCGTTGGGAAATGATTCCAACTAGTAATTTGATATAAAGCCGATGGAAAATGGTTTCGACTAGTGATTTAATATAAAGCCGATGGAAAATGGTTCCGGCTAGTGATTTGATATAAAGCCGATCGGAAATGATTTCGGCTAGTGATTTATTGTGCCGATGGAAAATGGTTCCGGTGAGAGATTTAATACTTGTAATTTGGTGCATTTTGATGCTTATGTGTGACTTGCTTGTTAATTGTGAATGATGTACTTGTTACATGTGATTGATCTACTTGACATTGAGATTGACTTACTTGATTCCTTGGGTTGTTGATTTGTGACTATTGAACTATGAATATTGGGTCTTGTGAGTCATGTATTGTAGAATTGTTAGGTTGGGCTGATTTCTGTGCAAGTAGTAGTTTGAGGAGGTTCGGTTGGAATGTAAGGGCTACGCGATTTCTAGCTAGATGTCTTGTTTATTAGGTTTCTTGCTGAATACCATGTTGTTGGTACTCACCCCTTGCTTCTACGCTTGTGTAGGTTTCGAAATGATCTCTTTCTCCTTCTTCTGATTTTGAGGCTTGTCAAGGATTTGAAGAGGTAGTTGTTTGTCACTTCGGCGGGCCCTCTTTTTCCTTTTTGTTATACTTTATTCTATTTGAGAAACAAAGATTAAGACTTGTACTTATTTCTTAAATTCCGCACTTTATGTATCTAGTAGCTTGTACACGTGACAACCAAATTTTGGAAGTTTTAATAGAATGAATAAGTTTTCCGCTTTATCTTATTTTTTCTTTATTGTTTTCCGCATTTCTTTCGTTTTCTTTGGGTTAAGGCTGACTAGTCTTGTGGAAATAGACAAGTGTCAGCATGTCTATTTTTAAGACTTTGACACTTATCTATACAGTATAGAGGTGAGGTGAGAATTCGGTCAGACAGAACATCAACTAGATCCTTAGTTTGAACATTTGAGGCTCTTCCTTCTTTTATAAGGGGTGACTTAAAGGGAAGCTTTTTTCTTTCTTTTTTAAAGTACCAAAAAGATTTAAAATAAAAGAAAGAAGTTTATTTAACAATCATAGAAATATTTTAGAGCTTGAATTAAACTATTTAAGTATTCATACTAATAAATAGAGTTTCTTACAACAAGATCCAAGTAATGCATTGCAAACACACTAACATCCAGGGGCGGATCTATAGTGTGTCCAGGGGGTCATCCGACCCCCCTCGGAAAAAAATTTACACTATATATATAAGATCAATTTTTTTGTGTACGTGTATATATTTAAAATTGAACCCCCTAAGCATATGTCAAATGAGTAGCTCACTGGTTTATGGGGGTCAGGATTCAGCCTACGTGAGCTTTGGGTCACGGGTTCGATTCCAGGCAACAACATTTTTTTATTTGAACCCCCTTGATAGAATTCCTGCCTCCGCCACTGCTAACATCTTATTAACTTGAATATACCCTAACCAATATACATAATAAATTACTATCAAGTGTTTATTGTGAACTTAAAGATAATATTTTTTGTAAAAATATTTCATTATAAATAATAAGTATAAGAAAAAGTATGATCAATATTTTACATATATATGTATACATATAAATTCTATTTAAAGAGTTCAAGATTTTTTATTAAAAATTGACTTTAAGTCGTTAATTTTATCTTCTTTATTTCTATATCTTTCACAACTTTAACATCAAATTTCAAACGTAGGAGGAACTTTCATTCTAAAATATAAAAAATATTAATAAAATTATAAGTCAAGTAATTCAACTTTAGGAGGAACTTTTCATCCTAAAATCCCAAAAATAAAATATTTCATTCAAAAGAATTTTTATAAGATGAAAAGTATTTCATAAATATCTAGATTGAATATGTAGTAATAAGGGGACCTATTACTAACTCATCAAAAACCCAATCATCTATATTAACAAAACTAGCAGTAAGATTATAAATTATAATTTAAAATCCATCATTATCCCTAAGACTGAGATTCATTCACAGTAGTTTCATATGATTCTGGAGAGTCAAAGATATGTTTAGAAAATAGGTTTAACTTAGGAGACACTAAGAGCATTAAGAATTTTATTTTATCTTAATATAAGAAAACAACTTTATTTTATTATTTTATCTCAAATACTAAATAACAAACTTTTGTAATTTTTAAATCTATATATCAGACATTTATATGTTCTCATATTAAGAAGTAGCAGTATTACATTATAAGTTTAATAACGAAAAATTACAGTTGAGATAAATTCACATATGTCTTGAATGAACCTCATAAAAATAAATCATTTAGATATATCGATCATTAATATTAAAAATCAACATGTACAATGACATATTTCTTCTGCTAAAAAGTATTGTGTTTGATAACAAAGAATTCCGAGAATTTAACATGACAAAAATACTAGTAAATTAAGTGTAAAGTCGCATTCTACTATGACGCAAATCGACGAAGAGTTACAATTGAAATAGAATTATTATTGATACTTTCTTGTCCACTTTTAGTTGTCATGATTTCTCTAGTTTTTCTTTTTAGAGTCAAGAACTATGACTAACTTTTATGATGTATATTTCCATCATATTGATATGTAAAAAAATTGCAATTTATAGTACTTTTCGTATAGTTTTTGAATATCTAATTTTTTGTTTAAAATATCAAATTAATGTAATCTAATTTAACATTAAAAATTAGTGAAATTGATTTTCGAAAAGCGTAACATGACAACTAAAAATGGATGGAGAGAGTAATTTATAGAAAAAAAATATCTTTATATGCAAGAAATTTATATATATATAAAAAAGATCATTTAAATAAATCGATCAACAACATAAAAAATTAACATATGCAACGATTCTGCTCAAAAGTATTTTGCTTCATCACAATGACAATATATATTTTGTTCAAATTAGTAATATCGTTTGATGGGTCAAAAATGCTCATTTTGAAGAAACAAATATTTTTGCTGATCTAAAAAGAAAATAGACTAAAATAGAAAATTCTCCATTAGTAGTTACTTAGAAGTAAGAAATGTTAATATGTTCTTCTAATAAGGCCTAATGACAGAAAAAGTGCACTACACTACAGTCTTCTAGTTGAGAGAAAAAAAGACCAAAAAATCTAATTTTTTAGCATTTTAAAAAAAAAAAATTCTCCCTTTTTATATTACTTGTACATTTTTATTTTATTTTTTCTTTTCTGCACATTGAATCTAGCCACCAAAAAATAAGTCTGGCTCAGGATTATTATTTTTTTCTTAATTGTATTTTTCTTTTACTTTTGTTCTTGTGATTGTTACTTTTTCCCTCCTTTTTTATCATTGTTCTTTGCAAAAAAAAAGAAAAAAAAACTGTCCTCTAAATCTACTATTAAGAAAAGACACCAAAGCAATATGTTCTAAAAAGCAGATTATGAATTTCATACTGAACATAACTTTTCGAATTCTAATAAAAACAAGAGAGAATTATTATTAATCTGAGATTGTGGTAAAATCCATTTTAAAATTTTAAATAAGAATATTACAAGCTCATGCCATGTTTTATCTAAAAGTAACTGGACCCAGAAATTGGGCTTTTTGCTTTTTAGAATGATATGGGTATGTTCTTCCGGTAAAAGAAGTGGCCAGAAGGCCCACCATCAGGCAAAAGGGCCAGACCTATTGGGCCTTTAGCAGCTTCTTCTGGAGTCATAGGCCCAGTATTACAAGTAATATCTGTGTTAACAAAGCCAGGACAAATGCAGTTGACACAAATAGAAGAATACTTTTGGGCCACAATTCTTGTGTGTGCATTCATGGCCACTTTTGACACTTTATAAGCTGCAAGATCAATGGGCCAACCTTTTTCTTCTAATACACCCTCTTTGAAGGCACAAAGGAATTCATTCACTATTTCATCCAATTTTTCTGTTGTAAGACTTTTCTCATCACTTAAAGCCGTTATGGCCCATTCATTTGATACTAGCTGAAAATGTATTTAAAAAAAAAGTGAGAAAACAATAGGATGATCAAGAGACAAGAAAATAAAATGGTATTGTGAGTCGAAATTGTTGATGGTGGAGCCAAGATTATCATTAAGGGGTTCAAAATATAAAGAAGTTAAAGGAGGTTCAACATTTATTATACCACAACAACATAGGTAGTATTATCTTACACAGTGGGGTGTGGAGAGGGCAGATGACCTTACCACTACCATAGAGGTAGATAGGTTGTTTTTGATAGACCCGCAGTTCAAGAAAAAATAATACAAAGCAATGTAGATGAAGAAATAACTGAAATAAAGAAAGTCATGACAATATACTATAGACAACATGACAATTCATTCTAAATAGTAGTCATTACAGATAAAATGATAATCGAAGTGTATAAGAAATCGGAGATAATATCTAAACTCAAATGATAAACAACTACAAGAGTAATACTATGACCAATAGTATAAAGGAATAAGACGGACAATACTTAACTATCTAACTAATCTCCTACCCTAATTTGTGTCCTCCCTAACCTCCTATCTAAGATCATATCCTTAGTAAAGTTGAAGTTGTGTCATGTTTTTTCTAATCAACTCTTGTATCTTCCCAAAGGAAAAAAGATTTCTCTCCAATACTTCTTCAACCTACATCTACCTCTCTAAAAACATTTATTGTCAACCTCTCGCTCTTTCTCACCGACGTTCATGCATCTCTTTTACACATGTTCAAACCATCTAGGTCTCGTTTCTAGCATCCTGTTATCTATTGAGGCCACTCTTATCTGGTCCCGGATATCTTCATTCATAATATTATCTCTCCTATTATGCGCACGCAAACATTTCATCATCCTCATCTCCACAACTTTCATACTCTAGATTTAGGAATTTTTTACTAACCAACATTCTGCTCTATACTGAATAGCCGGTCTAACCATCGCTCTATATAACTAACTTCTAAGTTTTGGTGGCCCCTTCTTATCAAACAGGAATCCAGATGTGAGCCTCCATTTTATCTACCCTACACCTATTTGATGTGTCACATCATTGTCAATCTCCCCATTTCATTGGATAGTAGACTCAAGATAGTTGAAACTTCCTCTCTTTTGAATGACTTGTGTATCAAGCCTCACTTCAACGCTAACCACATGCATTACATCACTAAACTTGCACTCCAAGTATTTTTTTTATCGTTCAACATCTATTATATATAATAAATAAGTTTAACCATATATAAATAATGATTTCCACCTAAAGGGATTCAAATGAACTCCATCGGCTCTACATAGCTCTGACCCTGACTTTTATAGAGGCAATTTGGATTAATGCAGTGTTTAAAGGGGGGCACGAGGCAAGGCGAGGCGAGGCGAGGCAAGAAGTTTTATGCAGTATAAAGCAAGGAATAAGCCTAAAATATAAGGCGTAAGTCCTATGAATTTACATGATGTAAATCTTATCTATCTTCAGTTTTATAATTTTATTACTAAAAAGTCTCATGTATCTTCAATAGAACTTTTAAACAAAATATCAATGTTAGCAAGCCGTTATTAGTAAATGAGAAAAAATAAAAATCTTACCTTTATCTTTCCAAGCAAAGAAGAAACATTAACAATCCTTGGTAAAGGAGATAAGAGGAGTAGTGGAATAAAGGCATCAACCATTGTTTTTGCTCCATAATAGTTAGTTCTTATACATTCTTCTGCCCATTCAAAATTCTCTATCAGTTTTCCATTTGACTTTATTGGTGGAAGTTCATTCTCCTGCAATGGTATATTTCAGAATTAATCATAACAAAATATGTTAATACAAAAACTCAAGAGTATATTTTATCACACAATTGTATTGTTTTTGGGATTGTATATTTTTCACACAAATAGATCATTATTACTTTTTTTGGGATGGAAATAACACTTTTGATCCCTCAATTATGAATAAATTTTAATTTTAATCCTTAAAATTATTGATTATGCGCAATTAACCTTCAATTTCTCGGAACTTTTTTTTTTTTATCTCTCTGCTAGTAAATATTTATCAAAGCACTATATAACATTATTGGTCAATCTTAAATAAATATTTTTTCATAAAATATAGGGAAAAAGGATAAATATACCCTCGAACGATCGTAAATGGTATGCAGATACCCTTCGTTATATTTTTGGGGCATTGGTGGCCTAGCCGTCCAAAAACTACAGCATATATGCCCTTCACTCTAACGGAAGACTAAATAGGAACACGTGGCGCAATTTTATCCGTCGATCCGATATTTAATAAATATCAGATCGGTAGATAAGATTATGACACATGTATATCCGTTAGTATAAAGGGTATACATGCGCTAGTTTTTGGACGGCAGGGACACCAATGTCCCAAAAATATAACGAAGTGTATCTACATACCATTTACGATAGTTCGGAGTATATTTGTCATTTTTCCCTAAAATATATAATTAAAAAAATTAGTAACCTCAGTTGTGTCACTGGAACCTCGAAAAGCTTCTCGTTCTATCACCTCTGGAAGGATTGAAACATCTCCCTCTACCATTAATCCATTAACTCCTGCATTATTTACCTGCAAATTATCCATTTTAACATTTTTTTTATTATGGAAAAATGAAAATAAACTGAGTATTAAGTAATAAATTTGCAAATCATGATACAAATAATTTTGACAGAGATTATATTTAGTTCCTAAAATTAATTAACCAACACATAGGAGTAACCCTTTCAATTACTTAGGGTCATTTGATAAGTGATTAGCATTATGCATGTATTAGTAATATAAAGATTAATTATGAAGAAATTTTTGTATTTTTTATGTAGTGTTTAGTTAGACATGCATAAGTTATTTCATCTTTTTCTATTTTCTACATTAAGAAAAATACATAAATTTTCTTATAACTTTATATTAATTACACGAGTTTAATACATTAAGGGATCGTTTGGTAGAGTGTATTAGAAAAAATTATGCATATATTAACCTTGTGTATTAAAGGATGCAGACTAAATTGTCATGATAACATTATGTTGAGACTAATTTATTGCACCGGGGAGATGGATAAAATAATTCCAAATTGGATGGGATCGATAAGGTGGGATATCTAAAATTGAGTTTAGGATTAAATTTATACTATATTTGAGATAAACTTACAGCGGCAAGCAAACATAATATATAAATTTATTCCCAAACATAATCATTAGATATCTCATCTTATCCTATATATATATATATATATATATATATCAAACGACTTCGAATAACTTACCTTTGAACCAATTACAAACTACCATAATGTTTATCTCATATGAGAGTTAAATTAAAGTAAACTTGTCTAGTGTGTAAAAATTAGAAAAAATCACTATTCTAAATTTTTCCTTTTAAGAGTTTTAGTAACCACTACTACTTTCTTAACCTACTAAGTATTAACCATCAAATGTGGTGTAGTGGAGACAATAGTTTCTTTTTCAATTAAAAATTTTGAATTCGAGTGCTAGGTATGATAAAATTCTTGATAAGAAGTGTTTCCCTCAAATAGGATCCTAACACAAATTTAAATTAATCAAACTCTAATACAGATATCAAATACTGAACAAGAAACCAAAAGAATAATAAATCTCAATCATGTAGCCTTTGGCCCTGAATTAATTTTTTAAGAGATGAACCTTGAAAAATATATTTGATCATAAAATTTCTAAAATTTGAAATTTTTAAAAAATTTAAAAAGAGCAAAACGTTATTTTCACTTCAAATTACTCAAAACAACTTTAATCTTTTTCATAATCATACTTGCTAATTTTCAACTAAAAATAAATTATTTTTTAAAATTTTCATAATAAAACATATTGAATTCCCCCATACAATACATTTGACACTGGTTATATGGTCTTTTTTTTCATCACAAAAAAATGAATTCAACAAAATAGAGATAACATTTGTTTACATATTATTCTTCTCAAATTCACTTCAGAAATTATACTATATGTTATTGTTATTTTTATTTTAAAAAGTGGATTTACAATTTATGAACTCAAAATATAAAATTTAGGCAGTTTTTATTTTTTTTTATTTTTGTGCGTGTGGAATAAGAAAAGTGTCAGACAATGAGAGTTCCAAAAGGTAGAATAGTCCAACTTGACAAGCTACGAAAATTGGTCCAATAATAAGATCACAAATCTTTTCTCTCCTCTATTCTTTTTGACTTATTTTTATCATAGAAATATTTTAATTATTACTTTTAAAAGGAAAAATATTCTTTTTACATATTTTATTCATAACATTAGTTATTTATTTTTTAAGATATCATACTTAATCGCAATTGATAAGGACAATATGATAAAATAATCATGCCAATCATTATTATTATTAAGTAAAAAATATTAAATTTGGCGTGAATTATTAATTTCATCTTTGAACTATTGATAACTTTAAAAATACCCACTAATTACAAATTTAATTATAAAATATATCATCTTATTTTGTATATCAAACAACTCCTAATAATTTATCTCTTAATCAATTATCATGCTATCATAATATTGTCTCATATAAGAGTTAAATCAAAGTAAACTTGTTTTGCGTGTATATATAATAATTAGAAATATCAACTTTACTTTTTTAGAGTTTTAATAACCACATACTATCTTAACATTCGATTAATGTGACATTTTAATATTTATTAAAATATATCATATATCACATTATGTATCATGTTATGTTCATTGATGGGCATTATATTTGTACCTCGCTATTCTAATCAATTGTATAAGAATGTGGTCATTAGTTGTTGTAACTCTTGTAACCACCAACTCTTTATTTTCACTCATTATTCTGCCTCTTTAGTCTTGTAACTTATAGACTATTCACTTATTGAATTTACTATTCATTATCTTCATATTAATTGCAAGAAAGAATTCATCACCTACAAATAGTGATCTTTCTTTGGGTTGAAAAGATGAAGAGATAACTATATGTGAAAGTATCTCAAGAAAAACGAAAAGTATGAAATAATATTATAATGTGTAGGGGTGATAAAAAAGAGTTGAGACTGTTTACATCTATTTATAAGAGTTTCAAGAAATATTTTAAAATGTGAATTAGTAAAATTATTTTTTTATTTATAATTTTTTATATAGATATAAAAAAGAAAATAATCAATTAATACTGAATAAGAATTAAAAAGTGACAGACAATGATACACATAACAAAAGTATTCCACTTCCCACGACTCCGGTGCTTGTTTTAAACTTTATGACTTTTTAATTATCTAAAGAGAAACTAATTAAATATTCATAAATATTTCATTTGTTAATCTAATTATTATTACATTAATTAGTGATAACGATAAAAATCATAAATTTTAAATTCAGAATTCATTTTTGAGTAAATATAAGTATATTATAATTTGTTTATTTTTAATGAGACTTGTATTAAACCATATTAATTCATCTTTAAAAATTCATTCAATTTGAAGCTAAAGATGCTACATAAAATGAAACAGACATAATACTTTATAATTTGAATTGATTTATTTTAAGTACATTTAAATCAAATAACTTTTAAACACTTTTAAAATCTTTGAATAAATTTAAAAAGTGTTTATAAGTATTTGATTTTAAGCTAAAATAATAAAAATAAATCATAAATCATAAGTCAAAATTCTTAACTTGTGATTTTTCACATATAAGTCAAAAGTCAAAAATTAATCCAAACCAGCTCTTAATTATTTACTCATAAAGATATGAAAGGAAAGTATGAAATTAGTTGTTATCCTTCATGAGGTTGTATATAGAAATATTTCTTCTTTCTATTTTGACTTAGACATGAAATTTTAAAAAAATAGTATGTCAAAATGTATCAAAATAACCTTTAATCTTTAAAGTAAAACATAAATAAAAATTATTAAAAAAGGCAAGAATATTTTTGTTTTCTATATTTAGATTGAAAAAACAAAAGGAGTAATAGATAATTTACCAGAATATCAAGTTTTCCATAATTAGATTTGATGAAGTTGACCAAAGAGGAAACACTTTGTGGATCCACAACATCAACTTGATGAAACACAACAAGAGAAGATTGCAGTTTTTCAACAGCTTCTACTCCTCTTTTTTCATCTCTAGCTGTCAAAACAACCATAACTCCTTTTTCCATTAGTTGTTTACAGATCTCATACCCTATGCCTTTGTTTCCACCAGTAACTACTGCAATTAAATCCCTAAAAAGAGATAAAAAAATTACATATTAATTACTCAAAACAAGAGACATATTTAATTATTTGGAGAAAAATTAAAGAAGAAGACTTGCTTTCTTATTCCATCTTCTGCCATTTTTTTTCTTGTTCTCTACAATTCTTTCTTCTCTAGGTAGAGCTGCAATGAATATATTATTATTATTATATAGAAAGGTGAAGACGATCAGGACGATCAAGGGTACTTTTGTCAATTTAATAAAATTTTAAGCTTAATTTAATTGTACATTTTGCATTGAGAGTATTGAACATTCCAAAAAACCAGCCAAAAGTTATGTAATTCCGATTTTATCCACCATTAAGTTGTTGATTTTCATTGTCACACGTGTACAACACATTGGGAGGAGTAAGTTGATTTCCATTGTCACACGTGTACAACACATTGGGAGGAGTAAGTTGATTTCCATTGTCACACGTGTACAACACATTGGGAGGAGTAAAAGAAATTAATGCAAAGTTAAAACATGGACCCCATTTTTGACTCACTTCAAAAAGTCTATGCATTCAAGACCACACATTTTTTTTTTAAAAAAATAAAATAATTAATTTGAGTTCATATTTATTTTTGAATGTACTTACTACTTTTAATGAGATTTTTTTTCATATTCAAAATTTAAATTCGAGGCCTTTTAATCATTTTCTTTCTTAATCTGGTTCCGTCATGAAAATATACTTTTTATTTTATTAAAAAAATGTATAATTAAAGTCGTGTTTGGTTAAATTTTATATAAAAATATAAATATATTTTTCTAAAATGCATAATACATAAATATGTCATTTAATTTGGTTTCATTTGATATCAGTGTCCTCCAATTTTGGATGTGCATAGTAGACACAAAAATTTGTATAGAAATGAACAAGTAGACCCATGTGTCCTACTTGACGTCCTACGCGGCGATATAATTCATGTCCTATGCGACATTCTATGTGGCGTCTTACGTGAATTATGTCTCGTAGGACACGTT
>JAJOOR010018304.1:0-26356 GCA_036250505.1 Solanum acaule | reverse complement strand
ATTCCATATTTCTCTATTGTTACAAGTGTAGGTGGTGGAAAGTGAAGAGATCTTTTGAGGAAGCTTGGGATATTGACTCTTCTTAAGAAGCTTGGTATGTCCTCATATATTCGAGGACATAGTTGTTACCTTTCTAGTATTTCCACTTAGACATTGTATAAGACTTATATTTTTTTGTAAAGGGTCGTGCCCCTAAGATGTTTTATTTGTGTCTAAGATGGTACATGAGACTTAGAAATTCTACTTTGTTACATTTGAAAGATTTTATGAGTATTATGAATTTGTTTTAAAAAGTGTTTAAATTCCTTACGGTTTTTATTACCGAATGCGATGAATGAATGCTAAGAGGCTTGTATTAGACCTCCAAGAGGTCGAGTACGCATGTTACGACTTGGGGGTGCTCTCGGGTCGTTACAACAATGTTCATCACAAGAGACTTATTCGATAACCGGCTAGTCACAATGAGATGCAAAAAGTTCACATATTGCCTATGCAACTTCATTTGGCCTCTGCACATTCATTTTTGTTCGATTATGAGCACTATTTAAGTCATTAGTATTGATCAAGACCGATACTCAAATTTGCAAGAGAACAACCACATTCAAACACAAACAAGAGGTGGCACAAAATTTCACAATGGGTCAAAAAAGGTCCAAGCACACCGCGGAAATTCACTGATCACAAGTACACACCCCTACCAAAAGTATTCAACATTGTCCTCAATGTGAGTAGAGAACGGACACTCCCTCTAATAAAACAAGAATAAAAAAATAAAAACTAGCAAATAACGATAAAATTCTAGTATGTAAACATGCAGAGCAAGGTGAGGAGGAATCTTCTAAGACAGACACCAAATGATTTGGCGGTGCACCCAATGAGTAGAATCTCACATTTTGTTCCAGTGGGTGACACTCACAGAAAGGGGCAGATCGGCGGAGATGTAGGAGGTCACCGAATAGGTCGGCGACTCACATAATGGCACTGGAGCTTCGCCGATCGATCATTAAGTTACGCTGTCAGTGATAAAGTAAAAGGGTGAGGAAAATCGAGTCACCTAAACACATCGGCGATTCGCCAAGTGCTGAAGGTCTCCCGCCGAATGTTCCAGAATCTCAGCCCCATTTTAGAATTCCATAGGGCGGACTATGTCGTGCTAGCCGAACGGGTTCGGCGAGTCCCAATAGCATCTTCTTCTCGCATAAAATCCTGCACCTGCAAAATCAACACACATTATTTTAAAACACTAACACTTGGGTTGCCTCCCAAGAAGCGCCTTATTTAACGTCATGGCACGACGTGGAAATGCTCTCAAGCATATTCTAGGTACACCACCTCAATCAGAGAAATCTCTTGGCACTCGCCAAAGTATAACTTCAATCGTTGCCCATTCACCTTAAATGCAGGTCTTTCTTGACCTTCAACTTCTATGGCACCATTTGTGAACACTCGTGTCACTCTAAATGGTCCTGATCATTTGGACTTGAGCTTTCCCGGAAAAAGTCTAAGTCGAGAGTTGTATAGTAACACTCAGTCTCCCACTTGGAAGTCCCTCTTAAGGATTTTAGCATTATGCCATTTCTTCATATTTTCCTTGTATAGGGCTAAACTTTCATAAGCTTTGAACCAGAATTCGTCCAACTCATTTAACTGCTCTACTTTCTCTTTTGAGGTCTTCGTCCAATCCAGATTTAATGCTTTCAATGCCCACAATGCTTTGGTTCCAATTCAACTGGAAGATGGCAAGATTTACCAAAAACTAGCTGATACGGAGACATACCGATTGGTGTTTTGTATGCGGTACGATAAGCCCATAGTGTGTCATCAAGCTTTCGAGACCAATTAGTTCTATTAGCATTCATTGTCTTGGCCAAGATGTTTTTGATCTCCCGATTTGACACTTCAACCTGGCCACTCGTTTAGGGATGATACAGAATTGCTACTTTGTGTTTCACTCCATACTTGCTCAATGCAGCTGAAAACCACTTGTTGCAAAAGTGGGATACTCCATCACTAATAATAGCCCAAGGGGTACCAACTCTCGCAAAGATGTAGCGTTTTAGGAATTGAACAATGCTTTTCCTTCATTGTTTGGAAGTGCAATAGCCTCCACCCATTTGGAAACATAATCTAAAGCCACCAAGATATACTTATTATCAAATGAACTCACAAATGGGCCCATGAAATCTTTACCCCAAATATCAAATAGCTCAACTTCTAAAATGGGCGTAAGAGACAACTCGTGTCTTTTGGACACTCTACCTTGTTTCTGACATTGAGTGCACTTTTTTACAAACTCATGAGCATCTTTGTAGAGAGATGGCCAGTAGTACCCACTTTGTAGGACTTTAGCAGTTGTACGTACACCACCATGATGACCTCCAACCGGTGAAGCATGACAAGCATGGAGAATTTCAATAGTTTCTTCTTTCAGAACACATCTTCTAATGATATCGTCAGCACACTCTCTGAATAAATATGGTTCATCCCAAAAGTACTTCTTAATATCGAACAAAAACCTTTTTTGTTGGTAGAAGTTCAGTTCGTCAAGCATTAATCAACACACTACATAATTGGCAAAATCAGCATACCAAGAAGGTTGTTTGAGAGTTATTATGAATACCTGTTCATCGGGAAAAACATCATTTATGTCAATCTCTAGCTCGTCATTCTCCTTGCCTTCCAATCTTGATAAATGGTCTGCCACCTGATTTTCACAACCTCTTCTATCTTTGACCTCAAAGTCGAATTCTTGCAATAAGAGCACCCGCCTTATCAATCTTGGCTTGGCATCCTTATTCGCCATCAGGTAACGTAGTGCAGCATGATCAGTGTGAACAATCACTTTAGTACCTAGCAAGTTAGCCCGGAACTTCTCAAACGCATAAACTACCGCAAGTAACTCTTGTTCAGTAACTGTATAGTTACATTGAGCACTGTTTAGAGTTTGCTTGCGTAGTAGATGGGGTGAAAAAGTTTGTTGCGTTTTTGCCCCAATACAACACCTAATGCCATGCCGCTTACATCGCACATTACTTCGAAAGATTTTGACCAATCAGGACTAATGATGATCGGTGTGGACACCAATTTTTCTTTCAAGTACTTGAATGCTACCATGCAAACATCATCAAAATGGAATTTTACCTCCTTCTCTAAGAGTTTGCATAGAGGATGTGTAATCCTTGAGAAATCTTTGATGAACCTTCGGTAAAAACCGGCATGTCCCAAGAAACTACGAACACCCTTTACCAAAATTGGTGGTGGTAACTTCTCAATCACTTCAATCTTTTGCTTTGTCAACCTCCAGCCCTTTTTGCGACACTTTGTGACCAAGCACTATCCCTTCCATAACCATAAAATGATATTTTTCCCAATTTAGGACTAAGTTTGTCTCCACACATCTTTGGAGAACTTGTCCTAAGTGCTCTAAACATGCTTCAAAAGTGTCACCCACAACCGAGAAGTCATCCATCAATACTTCCATTGAATCCTCTACCATGTTAGCAAAAATAGATAACATGCGACGTTGAAATGTAGCAAGAGCATTACATAATCCAAACGACATTCGTTTGAAGGCAAAAGTACCATATAGGAACGTAAAGGTTGTTTTCACTTGGTCTTCCGGAGCAATGAAGATTTGGTAATAACCGAAATACCCATCCAAAAAGAATTACCAACCCCTCTTGAAGAGTCGATCAAGCATTTGATCCATAAAAGGGCATGGGAAAATGATCATTTTCAGTCCACGAATTTAACTTTCGATAATCCATGCATACTCTCCACCCGATCACCGGTCTCATAGATACAAGCTCCTCTTTTTCAATTGGGACTACCGTGAAGCCTCCCTTTTTCGATCCACATTGTATCGGACTTACCCATTTGCTAATCGCAATAGGGTAGATCAGCCCGGCGTCCAACCACTTTATTATTTCCTTTTTCACCACCTCTTGCATCAGTGGGTTTAATCTTCGCTGATGGTCAACACTTGGCTTACAATTACTATCAAGCTGAATTTTGTGAGTGCAAATACTAGGAGGAAAGCCCACTATGTCAGCGATAGTCCACCCTATAACTTTGATATGCCTTCTCAACACCTCAAGGAGCAATTTTATCTGCCAATCCAGCAAATCAGCTGCAATAATCACCGGTAAGGTGTTATTTGCCCCCAAGAAAGCATATCGGAGATGGGAGGGAAGTACTTTTAACTCTAGATTTGGTGGTTCTTCTATTGATGGCTTTGCAGGAGGACTTTCTCGATTTTTTAAATTAATGTCCAACATCAACGGAGTCTTTGAATACCCCCCCCCAAGCCTGATAGAGCCGCTACTACCTTTTCATAGTCTTGAATTTCGAACTCATCGTAGTTAGCAAACATGACTTCAATCGGCTCACTCATACACATCAAATGGCTCACACTAGCCACTGCTTCATCAATAACATCAACAGTGGAGACCACGTGAATATCACTTGGGTGTTTCATTGACTTACACACATTGAAGGTTACTTCATCTTCATTCACCCGAAACTTCAATTCTCTGCTCTCAACATCCACCAATGTTATGCCGATTGCCAAGAATGGTCTTCCCAAAATGATGGGAATCTCAGCATCTATTTCACAATCGAGAATGACAAAATTAGCCAAAAAATGAATCGGTTAACCTTTACCAAGATGTCATATAGTATCCCCATATGATGTTTAATTGATCGGTCCGCCATCAAGAGTCTCATTGTTGTGGCTTTTGATTCTCCCAACCCAAGTTGTTTATAGATCGCATATGGCATTAAGTTGATGCTTACTCCTAAATCGCATAGTGCTTTAGCAAATTGGAGCATGCCGATGGTGCAAGGGATGGTGAACGCTCCGGGATCTTCTCTCTCTTTGATCAGCTCCTTAGTCATAATTGCACTACAACTATGGGAGACTTTGATTGTCTCAAAATCCAAACTCCTTTTCTTTGTGACTAACTCCTTCATAAACTTGGCATACCCCGACATTTCCAACAATGCTTCCACTAAAGGGAGATTAATTGATAATGTCTTGAACACCGATAAAAACTTCTTGAACTTCTCATCCTCATTCTTATTCTTTAGACGTTTACGAAATTGAGGAGATATTTTGGGTAAATGGTGCATAACTTTTGGGCTTTGGTTGTGTTTCTCCATGTCCTTTTGTGGTCCTTTGGCAATGTTTTGATGGATAGGTGCTTCTTCTTCCTCTATCCCTTTGTCTTCATCATGCATTTGAGCTTCCTCATTTCCCGTTACATCACCTATTGCTACCTTTCAACTTCGAGTAACCACAACCAGATCATTATCATCATCTTTCATTATCATTTTTTGTTTTCATTATGCTGAAAGTGAATTCAACTAACCTTCAAGTATCTTGATTGCATCTGCGTGAGATTTCACTTTATTGTTCAATGATGAAAAGTCGGATTTTATCCCTTTTAATAAGTCATCCGAACCTTCGACTTTATCATGGATGAGTGACAACAAATCATTCACCCGTGGACTACTTGCACTCCCTCTCGATTTTGGGCGCTCACTTGAGTGAGTGTGGTTCTGTTCGTGGTCCTCCTCCCTTTTCCAATAATCACTAAACCCAACTAAAGGTTGGGATCGTGTCCCAAGGGAGTGGCTTTGAAAATTGATAGAAAAATACAATTTAGCTCTAACTAGTCGTAGCTAAAGACATTAACAAACAAAAACATAGTAAATTAAAGGGGGTGACACAAAAGTGTCAAATATCAAATGGAGGTTCTGTAACAAGTAGTAAAAACAACAAAAATAACAAGAAAATCAAGTATGGGGAAAAGTTCTTAGGGTGTGACCGCAATACAAGTTGAGATAAATCGTTGGGTACATGCTTTCGATAGGAAATTTGCAAGATAATAGTGACTAGGCTAAGCTTTAGATGGAAATAAGTTCCCTCTCGGGCAACTTACCTCGTTTCAAATGGGTTCCTCTCGGACACCCATTTGCCGCATGAAGGCCAACCTACGCCTTACCCCACTCACTCTCTCGAGCTGAGTGTTAGGATATGGGACTAAGGCTCACCCTCTCGGGCTGAACCGCATATCGACCCACTCCTTAGGCCATCAATCTAGCGGTCTTGGTTTCGTGACCTCTCTCACGAGCAAGTCGAAAACACATGGGTGGTTTTGTATTTGCAACTACAAATCCATTAAATTAAACCACAACCACTACGCGAAATCACCATTAAAATACATTTAACCTATCAACAAACAAGACCCAACAATAATATAAACACATATTTGCTAAATCACACCCCAAGAATGGGGGTATTTAGCCACACATCAAGAAATAACAAAATACACATAAAATGATACTAAAATCAAATGGGTATATGGAATTAAACCTTGATTTAAGAAAAGGAAGAGGAATGGAGAAGACCTACTTCCAACTTGGGGAAGATGAAATCCTTCTTTCTTCAAGTCTCCCACAAAACCCTCTCCAAACTTGAGAGAAAATATCAAAAAAAGTACTATTCTATTATGAAAATTATAATAATGATTCGACTCTCTTAAATTTAATAAAGAGTTTAGTATTTATAGACTTCAGAAATTAGTGTTGGCGGATAGCTCGACGAGGTTAGTCAAGTTCGCCGAATGACTCGGCGACTTGCCCTTCTTCTGTCTCATCGCCGTTTCGTGCTTGCCTTCAACATCTTCATGTTCTGGACCATTGGGCAGTATTGTACTGCTTCGCGAAACTATTTGGCGAAGCGTTGACTACTCCATTCATCGCCTTTTTTATCCCCTTCCTTCAGGGAGTTGCGTACTTGAACAAAGGGTGGAATATGTCCCTTTGGCGACTCGCCAAGTGGGCTTGGCGGAGCTCAGGCTTCAGCTTCTTCGTTCTTTTCAGCCTTTTTGTTCCTTTTTGCGCCTAAGCGTCCATGCTTCTGCTAAAACTTCAAATACCTGAAACTTAAGAGTTTTCATTAGATATTGAGACAAAATAAGCATCCGAGGACACTATTTCTATCAAAATAAAGCCCTAAATGAGTCCAATTTGTGGACTCATCAACACTCTCAACTTAAACTTTTGCTTGTCCTCAAGCAAACTTAAGTTCAGCCGTTCAAAAAGGGTGTCTCAAACAGTGTTACACAAGACTCAATCATGAATGCACACAACAAGACCCAATTTACTTATGCAAGGATCAACTGTGTACTCAAAGATTCAGGTTGTGATACACCATTACCAAAGATTCTCATGCTCACAATACTTGCT
Organism: Solanum acaule; assembly: GCA_036250505.1. NCBI lineage: Eukaryota > Viridiplantae > Streptophyta > Magnoliopsida > Solanales > Solanaceae > Solanum > Solanum acaule. The sequence continues at coordinate 19,105 of JAJOOR010018304.1, read as the reverse complement.
ACTTGTGCAAGTTCAAGCTCAACAAGAAGTATCTAAATGTCCTCACATAAAGAATGATTCCATATTCACACACAAAGGTTAGTCAATTCAAGATCAGGAATTAGATGCAACGCTTACACTCAAAAAGAGGAACACAATGCATGTTTTCACCCATAGGTTTGCCCTTATTTTCCAATCGACTTTCGATTCGGCTTACTCAAGATCAAAAAGGTCTTTCTAAGGCTTGTAATGGGGATGAGTGCAAAGGTATGGTCATTTAGGCTCAGTGACTTTTTCCTTGTGAGATGTGGTATTCTCAAGGCATTCCCTTCTTTTCCTTTATCAATTCTTTTTCTAGTGCTTCTAAGTCACCTTTTTATTCACCTCCATGGATTTCTTGGAAACCCGATTTCCTTTGTACTTTATTCCACATTTTTTTTGAATTGAAGGGGTTTCCATTTTTATGCAATACCATGGGTTAAGGGGGACTTTTCTTGCACTTCTTGACTTCTCCTTTTCCTTTTCACCACACCCCCAACTTAGGCTTTTGGCCTAAGTTGGCTATTTGCTAGACCACAAATCAAGAGGATTATAGATAGTGGGTCAAGTAAGGTTTAGGGTTCATCGAGGTTCTTCCAAAGAATGGTAAGGATAAAGGGTGTTCAAAAGAGTTTCACACGCTCACGGGTAGGCCACAAAAGAGGTATATGTCAAATTTGGCTCACACTCTTTAAAGTTGCCTAAGATCATCTCAAGAGGACACCTTTCGAAATCAATCAGACTAACAGGGTAAATTCTAGGTTTATTCATGCATGGTTCAAAACAAGCTAATCACACAAGGCATCGACACTTAAGTCAAACAAGACTACACACTTTCGCTAGTGTGCAACGGTCATTACAAGAGAATCAATTTGATAAATGGCTAATCACAACGAGATACAAAGAGTTCACATATTGTTTATGCAACTTCATTTGGCCTCATCGTAGTCGTACATTCATGTTCGTTCAATTGAGAGCACTATTCAAGTCATCGGTATTAATCGAAACCGAGACTCAAATTTTTGCAAAAGAACAGTGATGAGTCCACAAATTGGACTCATTTAGGGTTTTATTTTAATAGAAATAGTGTCCTTGAATGCTTGTTTTATGTCAATACTTGATTAAAATGCTTAAGTTTCAGGTATTTGAAGTTTTAGTGGAAGCATGGACACTTAGGCGCAAAATGGAACAAAAAGGGCTGAAAAGAACAATGAAATGAAGACCTGAGGATCGCTGAGTCCGCTTGGCGAATCGCCAAATGGACACACTTCACCCTATGCTCCAGTATGCGAAGTCCTAAAGAAAGTGGATCAAAAAGCGATGAAAGGAGCAGTCGGCGCTTCGCCGAATAGTTCCGTGAAACATTACTATACCGCCCAATGGTCCAGAACGTGAAGACGCTGAAGGCAAGAACAAAATAGCGATGAGACAGAAGATGGGTCTGTCACCGAGTCACTAGGCGAAGTCGACTAACTTCGCCGAACTATCTGCCAGCACTAATTTCTGATGGATATAAATACTAAACTTGTTATTAATTTTAGTAGTTCCGAACCATTATTATTATTTTCAGAATAGAATAGTACTTTTTAGATATTTTTCTCTCAAGTTTGGAGAGGGTTTTTGGGAGACTTGAAGAAAGAAGTATTTCATCATCCCCAAGTTGGAAGTGGGTCTTCTCCATTCTTCTTCCTTTGCTTAAATCAAGGTTTAATTTCTTATACCCAGTTGATATTAGTATCATGTTAGGTGTATTTTGCTATTTCTTGATGTGTGGCTAAAAACCCCATTCTTGGGGTGTGATTTAGCAAATATGTGTTGCTATTGTTGTTGGGTCTTGCTTGTTAATAGGTTAGATGTATTTTAATGGTGATTTCACCTAGTGGTTGTGGTTTAATTTAATGGGTTTGTAGTTGCAAATACAAAACCACCCATGTGTTTTCAGCTTGCCCAAGAGGGAGGTCGTGAAACCAAGACCACTAGACTGATGGCCTAAGGAGTGGGTCGACATGAGGTTCAGCCCGAGAGGGTGAGCTCTAGTCCCATATCCTAACACTCAGCTCGAGAAAGTGAGTGGGGTAAGGTGTAGGCTGGTCTTCATGCGGCAAATGGGTGTCCGAGAGGAACGCATTCGAAACGGAGTAAGTTGTCCGAGAGGGAACTTATTTTCATCTAAAGCTTAGCCTAGTCACTATTATCTTACAAATTTCCTATCGAAAGCATGTACCCAACGATTTATTTCAACTTATATTGCGGTCACACCCTAAGAACTTCTCCCCATACTTGATTTTCTTGTTAATTTTTGCTATTTTTACTACTTGTGACAAAACCCCCAAATTGATATTTGACACTTTCGTGTCACCCCTTTAATTTAATATGTTTTTCTTCGTTAATGTCTTTAGCTACGACTAGTTAGAACTAAATTTATTTTTTCTATCAATTCTCAAAACCACTCCCTTGGGACACGACCCAAACCTTTAGTTTGGTTACTCTACTATCGACGATCGTAGACACTCATACCGTAGGTTAGTGTCGTTGGTCACGATAAGCATCAAACAACCACATTCAACTCACGAGGTGTGGCAAAAATGTGTGAAAAATTCAAAATTTTCCGGAAGGGTCAAAATTATTTGCAATTAAAAATAAGTTGAGCCATGAGCTCAAACATCCACAAAAAGCAGTGTAAAACCAATTTTAAACAGCAACCCAAATATAAACACAAACACGAGCAAAAAGTAGCACACACAGGTAGGCCTCACTCCACCACAAATAAAAACATTTCTCCTCAAATGTAAATAACAAACATTCGAAAGTACAACTAGAGAAAAAGAGAAAGGGAGACAAATGATAATCCTGGTTAAGCAGCTGCCTCATCTGTCGGTGCAGTATGTTTGAGGTGGGGGACGTTAAGCGGACCGCTGAGTGGTTCCTCAATCTCTGCATAGCGTTGCTAGGTAGCCCAATGCGTCTAGTCTCAACCCACGTTCTCGAATGCTTCACAGCCACCCTTTTGCGCTGACCAATTTAAAGTGCAATCCATGTTCCGAGCACAACTTTATAACTGAAACACTTAGGTAATCCAGGAATATATGGAAATTAGTGTGTGAAGATGCAATAGGAGGAATGTAAGCATGTAAAAGTGAACAAGTTGTAGAATTTTAACCCCTTCTTGCTTGCAAACTGTCTAGTTCATGCTCATTCGGCAGCGGTGGTCTTGATTTCTGAGTCAGTCGGCGTTTCGCCGAACATCTGTTTACTTCATCGAGTTTTACAGAACTTCCCAAGCAAATTTAGATGTTCAAATGGCGGTAAGCATCGGGGTCGCCGATATTGTTGGCGATTCGCCAATACTTTTCTGGACTTGCTGAGTTTTACAGACTCCAATTTAGCTATCTTGAGTCAAACGACAGAATTGATTTAGTGCGCTGACCTCTTAGGCGACTCGCCGACTTGATCTGCTGCTCGCCACCTAACACTTTTTCTAACACCTTTTCACACTTCAAATTGTATAAACAACATACTATTATTTTACCAATACGCAAAAATAAAATATTAAAGGGTTTTGGGTTGCCTCCCAAACAGCGCCTTAGCTAACGTCGCGGCACGACGCAAGTCAGCAACTATTCTTCATCATCGAAGTCGCCCATGTTGTAATTAGGTGAGTCTTCGGTGAATGGTGGGTAATGGCCTGATATCAAATGGTTGATTTGAGCAACCTGCAGCTGAATAGTCATGGAGTGAGAGGTTGACGCTTCATTTAGCATTTCAATGTTTTCCTTCATCTCATTCAACATCTCCTCATGTGCCTTAATTTTTTGCTGAATGAGAGAAAGAGCTTCGTCACCTTGCACACCTCTCTGCTTCTTCCCATGACTACACCCTCAGAGGGAGAAGTGCTTTTCTTTACCCATGGCTGTACTTACATTTCCGTGATTCGGTTGGATAGAGCATCCAACTGGTAACTAGTGCGTCCCACTACTGCTTCTTTTTGGCTTATACCATGTCATCAAGGAGATTTTCTACGACTTCATAGGGCAGGTATATCATGTCTCCCTCGCAAAGTTGATCAGCTACACTTCTAGTCTCGGGTCCACGACCCCTATAGAAGCACTCCAGTAGTGCCTTATCCGTCATCCCATGAGATGGGAATGGTTGCAGCACCGCTTGAAACTTCAGCCACATTTCTTGAATTGTTTCATCCCCCACTTGTTTGAATGTCAGGAGGTTGTCCCTCAGATTTAACAATTTCAAGAGGGGATGGTCTGTGTGGTATCCATAATGATCATCCATTCTTATTTCCCTGCTTTGATATACAAACTAGCAAAACAAAACAACAATTTATATTAGTAAAATTAAAACTAGGAAGAATAAAAAATTCTACTTAACTAAGAATTCTCAAATAACACCACTCCCCGGCAGCGGCGCCATGTTGATGCTTATTGTGACCAACGACACTAACCTACGATATGAGTGTCTATGATCGTCGATAATATAGTAACCCAACTAAATGTTGACGTCGTGTCCCAAGGGAGTGGTTTCAAGAATTGATAGAAAAATACAATTTAACTCTAACTAGTCGTAGCTAAAGACATTAACATACAAAAACATAGTAAATTAAAGGGGGTGACACAAAAGTGTCAAATATCAAATGGGGGTTTTGTAACAAGTAGTAAAAACAACAAAAATAACAAGAAAATCAAGTATGGGGAAAAGTTCTTGGGGTGTGACCGTAATACAAGTTGAGATAAATCGTTGGGTACATGTTTTCAATAGGAAATTTGCAAAGATAATAGTGACTAGGCTAAGCTTTAGATGGAAATAAGTTCCTTCTCGAGCAACTTACCCCATTTCAAATGGGTTCCTCTCGGACACCCATTTGCCAGCCTATGCCTTACCCCACTCACTCTCTCGAGCTGAGTGTTAGGATATGGGACTAGGGCTCACCCTCTCGGGCTGAACATCATGTCGACCCACTCCTTAAGCCATCAGTCTAGCAGTCTTGGTTTCACGACCTCTCTCTCTCTCGCAAGCCGAAAACACATGGGTGGTTTTGTATTTGCAACTACAAACCCATTAAATTAAACCACAACCACTAGGTGAAATCACCATTAAAATACATCTAACCCATCATCAAACAAGACCCAACATATATCAACACATATTTGTTAAATCACACCCCAAGAATGGGGTTTTTAGCCACACCACAAGACATAACAAAATACACTTAAAATGATACTAAAATCAATTGGGTATAAGGAATTCTTTGATTTAAGCAAAGGAAGAAGAATGGAGAAGACCCACTTCCAACTTGGGGAAGATGAAAATCTTTCTTTCTTCAAGTCTCCTAAAAACCCTCTCCAAGCTTGAGACTTAATATCCAAAAAAGTACTATTCTATTCTAAAAATTATAATAATGATCCGACTCTCTTAAAATTAATAAAGAGTTTAGTATTTATAGACTTTAGATATTAGTGCTGGCGGATAGCTCGGCGAGGTTAGCCGAGTTCGCTGAATGACTAGGCGACTCACCCTTCCTCTGTCTCATCGCCATTTTGTGCTTGCCTTTAGCATCTTCACGTTCTGGACCATTGGGCGATATAGTACTGCTTCGAGGAACTATTTGGTGAAGCGCCGACTGCTCCATTCATCACCTTTTCTATCCCCTTCCTTCAGGGCATTGTGTACTGGAACAAAGGGAGGAATCTGTCCCTTTGGCGACTCGCCAAGTGGGCTTGGCGGAGCTCAGGCTTCAGCTTCTTCGTTCTTTTCAGCCTTTTTGTTCCTTTTTGCGCCTAAGCGTCCATGCTTCCGCTAAAACTTCAAATACCTGAAACTTTAGAGTTTTCATCAGATATTTAGACAAAAAAGCATTCGAGGACACTATTTCTATCAAAATAAAGCCCTAAATGAGTCCAATTTGTGGACTCATCACTCTTCCCCCTTGTGATAGTTCCAACCTTCATTCCCACCCCGCTGTAAATAGCGTGGGTGGAAACCCTCCTCGTATCTCTTGGAGTTCCAACCTTGATTCTTTCCCGGCTTAAAATAACCGGAGGAAGAACCCTTCTCAACTCTAAACAATCTACTTGTCCCCTTGGGATTTTCCACATTCTCCATCATATGCTCTTGTAATAGTTCTATTTAGGTCAACATTTTCTTGATGTTTTCATCCCTCTCTCTTTCTTTATCAAGTTGTTCTTGTGTTATTCTAAAGCAAAAAGGAGAGACTTGATCCTCTTGAGTGTACCACGCTTGATTTATTTTGGTCATGCCATCAAGAAAAAATGAAGCCACCTCAAATGATTGCAACATTATTATCCCTCATACCAATTGATCAGCCACCCCTTTATTAACCGAATCGAGACTCCGGTAAAAATATTGGAGAACTAAATAGTTTTGTAGCCCGTTAGTTAGGCATTTAAGTAAGAGTTTCTTAAACCTTACCCACGTTTCATGGATAGGTTCACCCTCCCTTCGCTTGAAACCTTGAATGACATCTCTAAGCTTCATCATCCTTGATGGGGGAAAGAATCTTATATTGAATGTTATAATCAACTCCTCTCATGATGTGATGGAATTGTTTGGTAACTCGGCCAACCATTTGTTAGCCTCCCCCATCAAAGATAGTGGAAATAACCGAAGTCGGATTGACTCTTGTGACACATTCTTGAATGACAATGGGCTACATACCTCAGTGAAATTTCTTACATGCTCATGCGGGTCTTCGTGTTCTAACCCTCCATAGAGTCCCCTCATTTGGAGGAGATGAAGAGTCGTGCTAGTGACCTCAAATATTGCATTTCCATCAGCTTGTGGTATGCAAATTGCACCCATTTCACCTGCATGAGGTGGGTTGTAAACATTATTAATATCATCAATGCCGTTTAGATGACCTGCTTGACTACCATTCACCACTTCTTCGCTCATTTTTACTTCTATGTAGTCCACCCATTTCTACACAATGCAGCCAAAGCCAATTTAACTACAGCCAACGAATTCACAAATCAACTCTTTGATCAAAGAAGTCTAAGTAACGCTACTCCCTGGTAGCGGTGCCATTTTTATTAACGTTTTAAACCTCATCCAATTCTAAGTGTCAACGATCGCTAGTAGTATATAACCCAACTAAATGAGTTGGGGTCGATCCCACAGAGAGTAGCCTTTCTTTTGAATTCAAATATAGAAGTATGACAACAATTTCTTCAATTGAACACTTACTGCACCTTTTTATTTAAGCTTCAAATTTCAGGTTACAACTATCAATCCAATTAAACACTTGACACGAAACAATCAAATAATGAGGTAACACTTGGTGAATTGACCAACCAATTATTGAATTCAATTTAGTGGATGAACATTGATGCTCACAATAGGATAAATTGTCGTGGGTAAGTCGGGCTATAAGTAAAGCAATTTTCTCTCGAACAATTACCTTGTCTTTGTCGAAATCTCTCAAACTTCAACATTAGATGGAGGATGCCCAGCCCTCGTCCTCATCAAATCCACTCTCACGAGCTAGATACAAAGGATAGATTCCATGTTTCACTTTCTCAAGCTGAAATCATGGTGACCCACTACTAAGGATGCTAAGTATGCTTCTTTGGCTCTGCATTTCTCTTTCGAGCAAGCACAAAACACTGAACTTGTTACACTAATCATGCAAGAAAACCTCAAAACACAACAACAATTTTGACCCACTTCAAAATAACACCATTATTCGCAAATCAAAGACACCCACTTAGTAAAACTCAACAATTGGTCACATAGTCACAACCCCAAGGATAGGGTTTTATCCAATCATAACAAAAAGAGGAAAATCAACATCTTCCATGTTTTTCATAGCTAGGTAAATGAAATTCGAAAGTTAAAATTAACTAAAATCTTCACTATTACAAAATCTCTGAGAAAAACCTTGCTAAAATCACTTGAATTCCACCATGGTAGTGTATTTTCTCTCAATCTTTTGTTCCTTATGTTTCTGAATGCTTTCTCTCTCTCAAAAATCAATTTATGCAAGTCTGATGTGTGACCGTTTAGGACCAAGTGAAAAGGTAAGTCGGGCTTCGCCGACAGTTCGGCAACTCGCCGATTTTCCTTCCTCTTACCTATATTTTTCACTTCTTCTTGGTCCAGCCACTATAATTTTAGGCGATCCAGATCGGGATCGTTGAGTGGTTTCGCGAGTCTCCCTTTTTCCTTTCATCTCGCCCATCAGCACTTGCTTAGATCTCCATAAGCACTTTTGCCAACTTGGTTATCCAACGCCGAAGCGATCGGCAACACACTGAATGGAACTACTGCTCGCCAAAGTTACCCCTAATTTTGCCTCAGCATTTTGTAACTTTAGGAAATATAGTGGCAGCTTGGCGAGTCACCAGCGGCATTGGCGATCATCAGCCTGTTTTTCCCTTCTCTTCTTTGCTTGTGTTGTCTCTATTTCCCATTTCTGTGCTAGCTTTGTTCCTCACTCCATGTACCTAGAAATCAAGGATTTTGCATCAGTTATTTGCAAAAAATAAGCATTTGAGGACACTAAACCATTGTAAATAAAGCCCTAAATAAGTCCAAACTTCGTACTCATCAACGACGTCGGAGATGAAAACAAGGCTCGCGAGTCTAAGGAAGCACTACTATATCCTAGACTAAGGCCGAACATGCTCCAAATTACAAATACCACAAGTTATCTACAACTGCATGCAACAACACACATAAAGCCCAACTAGCATGGTACTACACTCGAACCCATGACGATCAACCCTAAAATATGGTATCTAAGAAGGGTAAAAACAACAACTAGGTACCCTCTTCCAATGCACCCTAATCAATATGAATTTACGCAATCCAGCTTAGTCTATAAAGAAAGGAAGTTGTGGCCTACATGTAGAACGATTGTGCGTTCCAAATCACTGGAACAATGATTTTCCTTTCCGAACGACTTCTAAATATTGTCACGCTATCAAGAATAGGATCACAACGTTAGTACAGTCGTTTCGGCACCAAGAACACTTAAAATAAAATAGGTACATTTTTCAGAGTCATATAGGGATTGTGGGACCCGCACCAAAATTTCTGAAATTGACTTCGTCAAAAGGTCCTAATCAATGCCCCCAACTTGTGTTCTAAAAAGGAACACAATCTGGGGCTTGGAATAGATAAATCAATCAATCAAGGAATTACAAAAACATTGAAGCTAAGGCAACCTACAAATTTGGAAATTCACCTCAAATGGAGGTTGTCCAACATTTCTCAATCACCCCACAATGAAGCCACAACCTTTATGATCTCAGGATTTTGAATCACTAAAAATGCAACTCAGGAGAGGGATAAATTGCCTAAACAATAACAAAAAAAAAGGAAATTCACAACCAAGTCTTCATTAAAAGACTGTCCGAACTTTGCTTAAGGGGTACCAATGTCTCTTAAGCAACAGTTCGTGAATAGGCGGACATCTCTTCTATGACCTTTTGGCCAAAAAAGTGAGCCTCGTTTGAGCTAACCTTGGCCGTAAAAGTGAGGGCAGGGTCACTTAAGCGAACACCACCTGACTCGATAGCCTCACTTAAGTGGGTACCTTATTGCGAAAGCAACATTCGCTTAAGCAAACCTTGGGGTGCAAAAGAGCTGCACCATAACTCAAGCACCGAAAATTTCAGCAAAGTCCCTAGGCCCTGCCTGGGGGCTCGGGATTGGTTTAGAACCCCGTACACACAAATGAGATATGATAACCAATCAAATTTGATATTTTGGAATCAATGGAGTAGTTAGAAATTTTATATGAGGTTGTCTTGAAATAATGTAGGTCCCACACCTAATTCTATTTTAAGTCAAAATTCACAAGAGGGCTCAAAATTTGCCCGGAAGCCTCGGGATCCAAAAGAAGGGTCTTTCTAGACAAAACTCAACATTTCAGAGCTAACCGCGCTGATGAAATTCTCGTCTGAGCTCGTTTACTCAGAATGTTGACAAAAGTCAAGCTTAGGCATTAACATAAAAGTTAAAAATACCTAATGGCACAGACACTCACCAAAAGCCTAGAGTTATGTACATATAGTTTGTGTACATAACTATAGATTTAGAGGTGCATCCATTGCTGTCATTAGTTTTATGTACATATAGTTTGTGTAATTTCAAACAAAATATGCACCCATATGACGGTAATGATTACCAATTATTGGGAAGGGACGTTATATTATTAAAATAGACATGCAAGTAGCCTTCTGTAAGTATTTCATCAGTTGCATTTATTTTCATGTTTAATTATGGATTGTAGAAATTGGAAATTCAATTTGAGATCTTTCTTATAGTTATCACGTTATGATTCAAGTTTTGGCATATTGAGATAAGTAATTAAATATAAAGGGTATTGTTTTATTTAATATCATTAGATTTATATGATATTTGGAGGAATTAAAACTTAATCCTAGGCTTGAAATTTGAAAAACATGAGAGTCGATATATTAATTGGTATACAGACTAGGAGCTTGAATATAAATTTGAGTGAGTTATTGGGTCTAGACTAGACATATAGTAATATGAGTGTTGTTGGTTTTGATATCTTATTGTGATTGTTTATTTGAATAGATTGCATTGGTTTGGAAGCCCACCGAAAGGGGGAGGCTCATGTCCTGGAATAATTATTCGATTGTTTGAGACAAGTGGATTTCTCAACCCTTGTTAAGTGTATAGAATCGTATATTTTCTTGTGATATGTGTTGGGGAGTAATGAGACTTGGTAATGGGTTGATTTGTCCATATTGAATAATCCTAATGATGAAATGGGATACTAAAAGGCAATACGATTAATTATTGGTGTGTGATATATTGAGAATGGTTTGAAAGACTTATTGATTCATTGTTGATGTTGTATCATGAGTGTGTTCATGTGAATTGTGCATTGTTATGAAAATGATTATCTCCTCATTATTTGTGTGAACATGTCATTTGCATTAGTTCTGAGACATGGTTGTGACATGTGTTATGTGAATTGAGAAAGAATAAGAAATTAAAGAGGATGTACCATTTCAAGGGGCGTGTCACGCGTCGCAACGAATATTATGATTCAACAAACGTGTCGCATGCCGCGACGGATTCTATTATCGAGGGACATGTCGCACACCGTGATGGATTTTACTATCGAGAATCGTGTCGCATGCTGCGGTGGATGCATGGACAAATATGTTCCCCATGGGTTCCATGCTGAGAGACAACGAGTGTGTATCATTAGGTCAGACATGCATCACTATACTTGACATTGCATTGTATATCTATATCATTTGTGAACTTATGAGTGCCTTTCTGTGGAACTTGTGAGTGGTGAACTTGATCCCGTGTGTTGCTGATTTATAATTATTGGAGTGTTGTTATTGAGCTATGTACTAAATTATTTGTGAACTATTAGGTTGGGCTGATTTTTATTCAGGTTGTAGTTCTGGAGGTTCAGTTGGGGTGTAAAGAGTACCGTACTCTATTCCCTTAGCTTGTGTTTAGAAGTTTACTTGCTAAGTACCGTATGGTTTGGTACTCATCCCTTGCTTCTACATTTTTGTGGGTTACGAGCCCAGATCTTTGTGATACTTTCTATTCTCTTCTTTTCCGAGGCTTCCTATGGAGATTTATGAGGTAGTTGTTTTCCATCTCAGTGGAACTTCTTACTTTTATATATGATCTTGTTCTATTTTAGAGACAACATAATTTGAGACATATGTTTTTTTTTCAATTCTAGTGTAATACTGCAACATCTCACTAATTGAAAGAACTAGAAAGAGTAAGAATTGGAAATAGTCATCTTAGGAAAGAATGGAAAATCTAAAAATTTGTTAAGTTATGTTAAGTTTGGGTTTTTGGTCAACTTCAAACGGATATAACTCCTAGCTCAGGATGAGTTAGGTCTGTTTCCAGATATCATAGGAAAGATCTTGGAATAATATTTCCAACGCCGCCGAGTTTGCGCGATTTCGAGTTCGTATGAGTGAGATATGCCCATTTGAAGTTGGGTTGTTCAAATAAGGAAAGTCCAATCCGGATTTTCAAAGGGTAGTTTGGTCTTTTCCTTGCCTAATTATTTTATTTCGTTTTTGGTAATCAAGTAAGGGTCTAATCAGAATTAGATCAGTATACGCTTTTACCAAAATACGCTAGGGCTTGGAGAAAAGAGAAAAGGGGAGAAATGAGAAGAAAAGTTCATAGTTCGTCGAGTTCTTGGAGATTTTCATGTGGATTTGCCAAGGGCTAATCCCTATGAGGTATGTGAGACCTTCATAATATTGGGTTTGTTCACCCACGTGCCAAGCATGTTTGATTCAGCGTGAATTCGTACTAAAAAGATTGGAATTTGAATGTTCTTGATAGTTGTGCTTGAATTGCTTTTGTTCTTGAATATGAGTTGAGATTAAGGAGTTTCTTGATATTTAAGTGTTATTTCCTTGAGTTGTTTGAGTTAGATTTTGTGCATATGCCTTGGGTATCTGATTCTAAAGTGAATTTGAGAAAAGGAATTGAAATTAATCGATTTAAGATCAGAAAACGAGACCAAAAGTTAGTCAATTTTTGCTCGAAGGGAGGCTGGCACGATGCGCCCCCATAGCGCCAGGCAGGCTGGGGCGGCGCGCTAGCAGTGCGCCATTTCAGTAAGTTGGGGGCTGGTGCGGCGCGCTAGGGATGCGCCCGAATCGTTGTTTTCCACCCATCTTTCGCCGTTTAGCCCGTCTAAGTCCTTCTAAAGTGTACCAACACTTCCTAGTTGATTTCAATACTCTAAGGTATGTCTAAACATCATGAAATCATCCATAAACATGAGATCATTAACCTTGAATCCATAATTCAATTCAAGGAAAGTTAAGAGTCAAGTTTAGAAGTCAAGAGAAGTTCATAAAGTTTTCCAAAAGTCTTCTACAAACGTTGAACTTTGTTTTAAGTTAAGCAAAGAGTAAAGAGTTGAGTTCATTTCATCAAAGATTATACGGGAACTAAGTATTCCCAAGAGTTTAAAATGTTTTCACATTAGAACAAGAAAAGGGAAACACCAATTTCCAAGAGAGCTTTTAAGCTAAGTTTTAAGTAATTATCTCAAACCAAAGAAAGAAGTTTTGTTTTAAAACATATGAGCTAAGTATATTTTTGGGAGTAGTATTGAGCACCGATATGGGGATGCGAGTTCATATTAACACAAGTCTCCATAAACCATATAGCCATCATGGGTAGTAAAGGATCATACTTTTTAGATGACTCCTTAAGTGCTTTTTAGCATAGACTAGTGGATCCACTTAGTTAAGGCGTTCTATATGACAGCAAAGTATAGGACAAATCTAGCAGCGTGGGCAAGACGTTGTATCACCACTTAGGCTCATAGTGGTGGTTGTCGGTTAGAGAATCTCCCACAGAAACTATATTATTTTATTACATGAGTAGAGTTGAGTTTGTTATTGCATTTTCTTTAACGAACTAAGTTGCTTTCTACTATTTTAAAAGATTTTTGTATATAGCATGTGTTTTATTGATTTATATTGAGTTAAGTTATTCGAGAGTTGAGTAAAGCCAAGGTGAGTGTTCCTTTTATATTCTGTTCAAGCCTATTTAGCATTCCAACTAGCATACTCGTACATTCAATATACTGATGCCAGTTGGCATGCATCGTCTTATGATGCAGATATAGGTAATCAGGATCAGCATCCAGTGCCTCGTTGATCCAGTTGAGCACTCAGAGTCAATTAGTGAACCTCATTGCATTCCGAAAGACTCTTGTGATCATTTGTTTTTAGTATTTCAGTTGTTAGGATGATCGGGGGTCTTGTCCTGACATCCCTCTTTGTTTTAGAGGCTTCATAGATAGTTAGATAGTTAGTAGTTCAGTTGTCTTTACATTACCATTTCATATGTTAAGACTTGAGTTACCATTTTGGCCAAGTTGAATGTTTGACCTTTTAACATTACAAGTTATTTTATTAAACTGTTGAGTAGAAATGCATTTGTTCATTGTAATAATGCTTAGTGTCTGTCGCTGAGTAAAGTAAGTCAGGCCAAGGGTTCGCTTGGAGCCAACAATGGTTCTCGAGTGTCAGTCCCACCCAGGGTGTAGACTCGGGGCGTGACAAATACATTAGAGGCTTTGTACACGTGACAACCAGGTTTTGGAGGTATATTTAAGTTGATTCTAAATTTCCACATTAGTTTATAGTATTAAACTTTTATTCTCGTTTTACTTCCGCATTCACCATATCAAATTGGGTTTTAGGCTGACTTGTCTTGGTGGGATAAGACGAGTGTCATCGCGTCCATTTTTGGGTCGTGACAAAACAATAGTAAAATTAAATAAATGATCTGCATTTATTACACATAAAAATTGTAAGTTGTAGTTTTAATATGTATGCAATTGTATAAATTGTTCAAAATATAAATAATTAATATATATAAATATATATCAACAAATAATACATTTAATTAAGATCACAAATGTCATGTGGTGATATATTTGCTTTTTAATTAGTAAATATTAAAAAACTCACATTTTGTTGTAAATATATTTATGTGGATGTCCATAACTTTAAGGTGTAATTACACCATAATGTATAGTAACTCCCACACCTCCATAACATTCCTCCTTGATATTCCTCTATAACTTACATGGTTAATGTTTCCATAATTTACATGGTTAATGTCTTCATAACTTTCATAGTTAATGACATGTTTATAACTAACATTTTGTATGCCTCTATGTAATAATATAAATAGAGGCATTAGAGTTCATATTGGATAGACTTGAAGATTTGGTGAACACTTGGAAGAATAAGAAAAGTTCTCATCTCTTGTCTCCCTATTTCTATTGCTCTCATCTTCTATATTTCTTGTCTATTTTTTCTTTAGATTTACAATACATTATCAGCACGATTCTCCAATTTCTCAAATTAAGTTTCAACTTGACTTTTTCCACCTGTGATAAGGAAAGGTAAATGTAAGATATGTAATTTCTCCAAGTTAGTTGCTTACTAGAAAAAGATTAATTATTGAGTTATGTGTCATATACATATTGATTGGATCATCATTATTGGTTACTTTTGTACCTCTTTATTTTTCATTATCTAAACATTTACTTCTTGAGTTATTAATATATTATTTGTCCTAACAAAGCTTCTTTTGTGGTTATTTTTAAAATGGTTAGTAAATTATGTTAATCTTCATAACAATATTGAGAAGGACTGTTAAAAGGTATTAATTTATTTTAACTTGAGACTTTTATATGGTTCCAACATGTTGTTCTAATTAATTAATTTTTTATTTTATTTTTTTGTTTTAAGTCAAATTCATATTATATTTATGATATTTGATATTTATTTTTTGGTAATGTATTTTATTTATCAATATATTGATTGAGGGTAAAACGGTGAATTCAAGTTTCACCGCACCAAGTGGGTTAGACATCGAGTTAAAGTCTCGGTACATTATGATAATAATATGTTGGGTTTAAGTCCCATTAATTTATGGGCTAAGGTTTCTTTATATGGATAAGATGTTGAGTTTAAGTCCTAATGCGTCATAGTGATGATATGATGATGATTAAGGCAAAATAATATACTTTTGAAATTTGCCCAATTAATTTGCTTCATTCTCTTATGTGAATGTGGTAGCAATGCATAATATGTCTGAAAAGTGACAAGTGATTGAATGTATGAATATGAGTGTGGTAAAATGTTAATGGTCATCATTATGGTAATTAAAAGGAAGAACATTGTAAGTTCTTAAGATGGTCCTTCAAATGTGAAAGTAATTTTGTCCATTAAAATGGTATAAAAGGTTATTGGGCACATTGTTTCCTAAGATGGTCCATAAAATGTGAAGGTAATTTTTGTCCATCAAAGTGGTATGAAAAGGTATTGGGCCCATTGTTGTTGGTGCAACCCAATTTCAAAAGTTTTGTAAATCCTCCATCAAAATAAAGGAATACAAAGTGGTAGTTCACTTGACCTTTCAAGGTGATGTTGAGGTGGGTCATATAAATATGTCAAATATTAACATATGACAATGAGTTTCTAATCAAAACTTATGGAGCATGTACAAATAGTTATAGTCTATTTCTTGAAAAAAAAAGTGTGACTTTTGTTCGTATGGATAAGGACATGTTCATGTATGGTTGAATTAATGTAACATCTCACATATATGGGAGGTTTGAGATTAAAAAAAAATACTTTGACATAAATGATTATTTTGTCATATATTTTGAGTACTACACAAATACTGAGGTATGTTTTATTATGAACTATTGAAGGACAAAAGAAAGAAATAATTCTTTCCTATAAAGATTGTGGTCATGACACAAAATAAATACTATTGTAACACAAATTTGTCATTGGTTGTCAAGAAATAAGTCTTGCATGTAATAATTTTAACCATGACAATAATAATAATTTTCTCCTTGAAGGAGATGGTTATCATAAGAATAGTGTTGTGAAATTTGTGTTAGACACAAAATAAATTGAGAGTTTCGAAAGGGCTAATTTGTTAATTACTATCCAGAGGAATGAAATTGTTCATAGTATTGGGGTTGTAGTAAGTCTCAAAAAAACTTTTTAAGTTTCAGATGAATTGAAAAGAAAAAATTGTTATATTGAGACTATATATTATAGGAAGATTTAATATCTTCAAATTACTACAATCGAAGTAGGTATAAATATTTATGTACAAGATTAGCCATTTTTTCCTCTTGTTTGTTGTATACAAATATGGGTATGATGATGAAATGCAAAAGTAAACTAGAAGTTTACTAGAATAAATATCAGTTAACATAATCGGTTGGTCATTCCGATTCAAATGTGATGCAAAATAAATTGAAAATTCACGTGGCTATATGTTGAAGAAATAAAAGATTCTTCAAGAATTCTCTTTCGTTGCTTGTTATCATGATAAAATGATTATTGTACCCGCTAAGGTTGAGATTGGATCCCCTGCAGTTATTTGGAACGCATAAAAAGGTTAATATGAGTATGTTAACATGCCATGTGGACCACTTACTATTATGATTTAATAGATGCATCTATGGTATGGTCACATGTGCATTTCTATCAACTTACAAATTGATTTTTGTAAGGTTGTTGGCTCGAATTCTTAAATTAAGAGCACAATTCCAAATTATAAAAGTAGGTTGATAGTGTTGATTGGTTTAATAGAAATTGTTTGTCTCCAATTATAGCTAGACCATTGATTATGAGAACAAAACTCTCAAATAAAATTTGGTATGAGATGAGTTTATTTAACATGTATGCATCAATCCAAAAAGGTTCTCCCATCACAATTGGTTCAGGGTCAGGAATCAAATAATTTCCATCTAAAAATTTGATGTGTACACATATGATTCTATTGCCCCACCACGCACAAAGATGGATCCCTAAATAAGGATAGGAGTAAATGTTAGATTTCCTAACATTAAGGGGATATATGATTAGCAGCTGAAAATTATGTGTGGGGTGAATTATCTAAATTCTCGTTAAAAAAATGTGAACGTGAAGTTCAAGATCATTTGCAAAATATTGATAATGATTTGCCAGATGTATTTGCTGACCCAATATTTTAATTAAGCTATAAATGCTTCAATAAATGATCCTTGAAAGACAGATTCTCTGATACATTAAAAGCGTGATAGACCAACTGATTCCAAATGTAAGACTCCTTAAGGAAGGAGAGGAGCAAATTATCAAAATGATCATGATAATGAGGCAAGTGCTTTAAAAAAGCATATGACATAATACTTCATAAAACATTGGGAAAGGTTCATGTATCTGAAAAATGATGAAAATGAAGAAATCTCGATAGTTTTGTCATATTGGAATCGATATCAAAATGACCTTTGACGGTATCTTTGATATAATGTGGCGCTTAACATTACAAATGGTAATGAGGATCTTTAGTTTAAATCTACCAGGTAAGTTTTTTAAAGAGGCAACAACCAACGTGTATTACAAGATATATGTACTCTTTTTCCTTCACTAGAATTTTTCCCACGGAGTTTTTCCTAGTAAGATTTTAATGAGGCATATTATCGTACATCCAAGGGGGAGTGTTGTAAATACATTTATGTGGATGCCCATAACTTCAAGATGTAATTACACCATAATGTATAGTAACTCCCACTACTCCATAACCTTCCCCCTTGGTATTCCTCCATAACTTACATGGTCAGTGTCTCCATAGCTTTCATGGTTAATGTCATGTTTTTGACTAATCTTTTGTATGCCTCAATGTAATACTATAAATAGAGGCATTAGAGTTCATATTGGATAGACTTGAAGATTTGATGAACACTTGAATACTTGGAAAAATAAGAAAATTTCTCATCTCTTATCTCCCTATTTCTATTACTCTCATCTTATATATTTCTTGTCTTATTTTGCTTTAATTTTACAACACATTTCGAATATTGTATTGATTTGTATTGGATTTGTAACAAACAACACTCTCTAAATAATTGTAAGCTATTTATTTAAATAAATTTACTAGTACAAATATAAAAACTTAAAATCAAGAAAAAAAATGATTTGAGAGACATTTTATCTTTATATAGACTTATCCCGTGATATTAAATCATGTGTATTACTAATACCTCCAAATGAAAGGTATAAGTAATACATCCTATAATACCATGTAGGGTAGGGGTGGCAAATGTGTGGTGTGGATCGGATTCAGATGGATTGAGGTAAAATGGATTGGATCACAATCCACCCATATAAAATATGGGTAAATATGAATTTGGTCAAATATGATTTGGGTAAAATGATTGTTACCCACTTTAATCTCCTAAAGCCAAAAAATATTAAATCAAAGCTAAGTTGTTAATACCTCAACCCCTACCATCCCACCCTACCCCTACAACCCTACCATGTACCCCCACCCCCCAAAAAAAATTAAAAAGACTTCTTTTTGGAAAAAAAAATTGAAATTTCTTTTTTTGAGAAAAAAAAAATTGACAATCCCTCCCCCCCACCCCCAATTTTTTTTTTAAGAAAAAACTTTTTTTCGGAAAAATATAAATTTTAATTTTTTTGCCAACTCTACCCCCCCCCCCCCAAAAAAAATTAAAAAAGACACCTTTTTTTGAATTTTTATT
>JAJOOR010018303.1:0-28246 GCA_036250505.1 Solanum acaule | reverse complement strand
ACCTTATCCCTAACATTATCATTCACATTATACTCCTTATCATCAACACACTTTAAACATCATGCTAGCATTGAGGATTTCATACATAACCTTCATAGAATAACTTCATAAACATATGCATCATAATCATCAATTCACTTCACATCTATTGCCTTCAAGGCCATGATCCATTCATGCATAGATAGACAAGAAGTGAACACCTCCACCATAAGTGGATGAAACCACACCACATCAATTATCATACTATTGACTAGAAGTTAGGTCAACTTACCAATTCTCCAAGCCATGATCACCATGGATCAATCCTCAAAAATTCATAATCAATTAACATAGGTAGCAATAGGAATCAACAGTGTAATTCAATGTCATAAACATAGTCTAAGTACAATTCCATAAACAAAGGGATCAACCCATAACTTTGCCCATAAGGCCATAATCCTCAACTCATCAATATAACAACAATTCAACATGAATAAGTATAGATAATCATAAGAAACATCAATACAATCTAATCTAAACATAATTTCATCAATAGAGATCATATTCACAAAGACCCACATCATAGGCCAATTTTCGAGAATTTGGGGATCATGGGTTCTTCAAGAATTCCTTTGAAAATTGTCTTAAAAACATTAATTCCACATTAATTCATTAATAGAATGATTTAGAAAATCGTTTGACAAGGAACCCATGTTTAGATTGAAAATTGGGATTTTTGTTCTTTGAATCACTTTTGAAAATCTTTGATAGAACTCCTTGAATGAGAGGTTATTCAAGAATCAAGAGTCACCATACCTTAATTATTGAAGAATCGTGAAATTGAAGAAGAAATCAGTTGAAAACCCATCTTCTAGCTTGAGCTTCATCAAGGTCTTCAATGGAGTTGTTTTGAGAGAATCTATTTTGAGAGGGAAGGGTCAATTTGAAGAATGGGGTCTAATTTTAGGTTTTGGGGTTTTAACCAACTTAAAATACCCTAAAATAGGTAGAATAACCGTTTATAATAATTCCCCAAAGTATCAAACTACCCCTCACTTAGTTGGACCTTTTTAAATAAGTCAAACTTGAGTTTTATTTTCGCAGATTTCGTCGGGAAACAAGTTCACAACGCGGAGGTGTTCCCACAAGTTTTCTGGAAATTAAATTCGAGACAGTAGAGTCCGCGACATGTCTGCGACGCAGACCAAACATTTGGCCCTTGGTGGAGCTAGTCCGTGATGCGGACATGCTCCGTCCAAGCACAACTTCAAGCTGTCTTGGCAGCTTGCTTGGCCAAGGTTGGGGTCCTCCTCGGGGACCCTTAGGGTGGCCCCCGGGGCTTCGTATCCGAAAGTTTTAACCCTAAAAACATTTATTAAGACACTAGGTTCACCTCTACTGATTTTAGACTCTAAACAACACATAAAAACATGAACAACATACTAGAACACACCAACACGTAAAAGACTAGTTTCCGAACGTCTTGGTCGTCCCTTGATGTTTGACTTCCAAACTCTTTGAAACTGACTTAAAAGGCTATTCTTCATTATTTTGACAAGTTAATAATGCATAAAACCCATGTGAGGCTCTACTTTATCCTACTTTATTTTTAGGGTCGTTACAATAGCCCCCACTTAGGAACATTCGTCCTCGAATGACACTTAAAACACTTCTGAGGACTCAATGACCAAACTAGCAACTCACAATACACAACATACAACATCAACATAAGAGCACACATCAAGGAGGAACATCAACTCCATATAAAAGGCTCAAAAGAACTTTGTACAATTCAAGAAAGTAGCAACACATCTACCAACTCCTTATGCATCAACTTTATTATTTCCCATTTCATTGGAGGAACTCCCTTCTCCAAATCATCACTATGCTTAAACTCTTTACTTCTCATAAGTATAGGAGGAACTACCTTCTCCATATTCAATAAGCATCAACATATATATTAAGCAATCAACAAGACATTTCTTTAACAAGACAACATCAAGCATGCTCATTACAACTCTCATGAAGTCAACATCACACAACATCTATGGGTGCAATTTCAACCATGAGAAATAAAGTTCTTGATAACTCAAAATACAACTTAAGCATGATTTTTTGACAAAAATATGCACATAAAAGGAAATCATGTCATAATCATCATTCTCATTTCAAACACCAAAGAAACATAACATGCAACTATCTCATTAAAGCACGTTATGCAACTTTATCATAAGAAATCATTTAAGCATGCACTTCAAATCAACTCATGTAACACAAGCAAGTAGAAACTTTATTCACCGACTCATAATGCATTAACCACATAGGCCTTTCTCATGTTCATAGGAGGAACTACCTTTTCCTAAGCATGACATAATATTTACCCCTTTTATATCATCATAGGGTCCATTATGCAATATCTTTCAAGTGCACACATAGACATGATCAACATTTCCACTCATGAGGCAATTAAGCAATTCATACTAGTTGCACCCTAACATGAGGATTATAGATCATCTACTAGTCTTATCATTTAATCATCATACTATCAAGAACATACATGTCATTACCATGTTTAGTTATGTTCAAGGAGGGACTACCTTCTCCTAGTCACAACATACACGCATGGCATAATAAACTCATAAGCAAGCATTACACAAAGGTCAATTCATTTAAGGAGAAATTCTCAACTCCTAACCTAAGCATGCTCATACTCTTTTCCTCATGAAGTCAAGAGTTCATTCACTATATAAAGATGCATATTGACACGAGAAACATGAATTTTTTTTACTAAAATTCCATTTTTATGTAGTAAGAATCCTTCAAAACATGCATAACATAGTGTCTTCTAGGACATGCATAACATACGGAGATCATGCAACTCATAATCATATCCAAGACTCCAAACATGAACAAGCTACTAGGAACTCTTTGGCCTCAAGCTTGAATAAGAATAGAAGGAAAAGATAAGGATGTCAACAACCTTACTACTCACTCATCATCCCCCACTTAGGGTAAACCCATCTAAGAGCACATTAAAGTAACCAACAGAACTATTGCTTACCAATTAAGCATAATGTCCCCCTCTTGGGATCAAGTTATGCAAACTCCTTTAATCATTACCTCCTTCATCTCTAAGGTAGGAACCATTATCCACAAAGTCTTCACTATACTCCCTTAGGTGAGGATTTCAAGAATCCAAAAAAAAATAAGTATCTATACCACTCCACTTCATATCCATCACCGAAAGTGGTTCTCAACTTGGAGAACTCAAGGAAGATCAATGTAGAAATATTGAGGGCACTCAAAACCTTACCATCTAGGCATATTATCCCCCCACTTGGGGTGAGCTTAATCAACTCTTTATCACACCATACCCTTATCATCACCTTTGGTGTAACTTTCCGCTCAACCATGCCTAGGTATTATCTAAACACCCTCTTTGAATGACCATACTTAAGATCAACCTTACAAGACAACTATCCTCTTTAGAGTTGGTCAACATCTATTCTCTTGTCCTTCCCATGAACTAAGGGGTACATGCAACTTTCCAAGTTAACCTTAGAGCAAAACACTATCCCAACTCATGGAACAAAACCCATTATATTAAAGTAATTTGAAGGAAACACTACTCCCTGTGGAATCGACCCCAACTCACGTAGTTGGGTTATTATACTGAAGAACGATCGTTGGCATTTAGTATTGGATGAAATGCCACTTGATACGTTAATCAACCCCGCTAGAAAAGTTGGTTGTGATAGAATGCATAATCAATATGTGGCTGATATATGTGCTTGAATTGTTGATTTATTATGCGTGCTGATGAGTCCAGGATTTGGACTCATTTAGGGCTTTGTTTATATAGAATTAGTGTCCTCAAATGCCTAATTTGTGCCAATAACTTATGTAAAACCATTGATTTTTAGATCTATAGATTGAGGAACAAAGCAAGAACCACTACCAAGCAAAAAGGAACAAAACAGGCTGAAAGGACGAAGAAAGGAAGCCTGGTGATCGCCAAGTTCACTTGGCGAATCGCCGAATGGCTATTTGACCGCCTAAATTTCCCGTGTGCCAAGCCCTGAGGGAAAAAATCAAGTCGGCAATGGAAAGGAGCAGTTGGGGGATCGCCGAGTAGTTCCATGATGCAATCCTGGATCGCCCAAAGTTACAGACCTTAAGCATGCTGAATACCAAGGAAGAAAGGCGATGGAAGTGACCTAAGGGTGGCTCACCGAGTGACTCTTCGCAGCACATTTTTGGCGACTATAAATACATTTTTGAAATTTTAGTTTAGTATCTTAGCTCATATATTCTTAATCTATTTTCAAGTTTTGAACTGTGAGACAAGTTTCTCTAGTTTTTCCTAAGTTTTGAAGAATTGAATTTTTTCACTTTTGAGAAATTGGAAGTGGGTCTTTGAGATTATTCGAATTGGAGCATTGTAAGGACAAATCTACTCTTATCCGGTTGATGGATAATCAATTTGGAAAGGGTTTTTACCTTTTTATGATGATTAGCTAAAACCCCAATTCTTGGGGTGTGATTATGTGATTATGGGCTAATTTAATTTATAGGTATTGCTAATTGTTAGTTTAAATGTTATTTAGAAGTGAGTTTAATCGTTAATTATGGTTTAATTTAAGAATTGTAGTTGCAAATGCAGTTCTAACTTTGTGTTCTTGGCTTGATCGAGAGAGAGGTTTTAGAACTAAGGTTTTTGATTAATGGTTTGTGGGTATTTGTTTGACCTGGGTTCAGCTCGAGAGAGTGAATCCTAAACCCAATCCCACACATTCAACTCGAGAGAGTGAATGGACTAAGGTGTGGGTTGTTCTTATTTTGCATGCTTGTTGATGTTCAAGAGAAATCAACTTAATTTGGGGTAAATTGTTCGAGAGAAAGTTTATCTCCTCTATAGTGTAGCTTACTCACTAATATCTAGCTATTTTCTAATAGTTGCAATAATCCCATTTGTCTATGTTAGCCTATAATCGAATCACATCCCAAGAACCCGTCTCATTATTGTTATTTCCTATTGTTTGCCACTATTTGTAGTTGAAAATTAAAACCAAAACCCCCCATTTGACATTCGTGTCACCCTTTTTATTTAATGATGTCTTAATTCGATAATATCTATTCCTATGACTGATTTAATCATATTCATGCTTCCCAATTGACTTTTGAACACGTATCACTCCCTGTGGGATTCAACCCCAACTCATTTAGATGGGTTTTATACTGATTTACGATCGTTGAACACCTAGAATTGGATTAGGTGTGCTTGAAACGTTAAATCAAAATGGCACTGTTGCCGGGGAGTGGTGTTGTTTAAGATTCTTTTGGTCAAATTGAATTTTGTTGTTTTTAGTCATAATTGAATCTACTTAATTTTTATTTTGGTTTTGTGTTGCTTGTTGAACAGAGGAAATGAGCATATTTTGTAGCAATGGTAACCTAGTGGACCACCCTCCTTTAAAAGTGATAATTCTTAGGGTTAACATCCTAAATTTTAAGCAATTGGAGGGTGAGACAATCCATAAGTTGTGGCTGAGATTTAAGGCACTATTGCTGCAATTCCCAACTCATGGAATCCCAGATAAGATGCTACTAGACTGCTTATATAGAGGTCATGGTCCTGAGAATAGAGGAGTGGCTAACCAACTTTCTCTGGGTGGTCTAATACGACAACCCTATGCAATAGTAGCCCAACTCCTTGATCATATGACTAAGACCAACAAGGAGACAGAGAAGGACCATGATTTTGCCACACTGTTGACTCAGCTGGATCTCTTGGCCAGAAAGATCATGGAATTGGAAGTACCGTACAAAAAGAAGATAGGTGTATTCCCCCTCATGAGCGTAGAAAGCCCAAGGAGTACGAGGGTGGATAGATAGAAGAGGTACTATTACTCATTCTTCACAAAATTGAAGAACACGATAGAGTGTTGAAAAAGATAAAAGTGAACGTATCCATGTTGAATCAAATGACTGCCTCTCATTCCATGTCTATTCAACTACTGGAGACCCAAATGAGTCATATGATGTATCCTCCTTACCCAAGACAAAAAGGGGGGGTTGCCTAGTAATACTATGGCAAAACCCCAAGAATGAAGTTTGAGCAAGAACTTGTGTCGTACCACGTCGTTAAATAAGGCGTTGCTTGGGAGGACACCCAAGTTTTTATTTGCTTCCTTTTTGTTTTTGGAATAACGTGTGTCGATTGTGTAGGTTGAAGTGTAGAATGTGTTTGAAAAGTGCAGGTTGGTGAGCAAAATGTCCAGTCAGTGACTTGCCAAAGAGGTCGGCGAGCCCGACTTGGACCGCCGTTAGGCCCAAGAAATTAACAAGTTGGAGTCAGTAAAACTCGGCGGGCCCATAGACAAGTCGACGAATCACCGAACAGGTCGGCGAACCCGACTTTGTCCGCCATTTGGACCCCAAAGTTAACTGGAGGTCCTGTAAAACTCGGCTAGGTAAGTAACCACTCGGCGTATTGTGGAGTGGTTCGGCGAGGAAAATTAACATCACCGAAAGGGCGCGAACTGAACGATATTGAAAGGCCAAAGGTTTAAACTTTCAAACTCTTTCACATTCCCTCACTTTTAACTTCAATACAATCATACCCGCACTTCAAATTTCCTATATTTTTGCATTTTCTTGCTTTTTGGTCATTGATTCTCTGTTCGGAGTTGGAATTCTTTGTCGCCTAGCATTTCAAATCATAATTCAGCATTAAAGGTTGGTTTTCCAAACCCTAAACTCGTAAATAGCAGTTAAACTCAAATGCATTGTTATAAATTGTGTTGATGTGTGCTAGGCCTCTCTGAAATCATGAATGTGTGCTAGTTAGCTGAATTTTAATTTTGATATTATGCCTAAATTGTTGATTCCCTGATTTTCATGCTTTAAAAGTAATCATAATCTTGTGGGTTGTGCTTAATTGTTGCTTAGTCTAGTCGGGTGAAGTTTGAGTAACCCAAATTGTGCTAAATGACGTGCATTACTCAATGATGGAGCGTTTTATGTCATTCTTAAGGGCTAAAGTCGTCAAATGACCAATTTTGGCCAAATCGAGAGAAGTTTGAGTACCCCGATGGCATGGGTCTAATGGTCTGGGCTTAATTGAGAATGTGTGTGGTTTGATTTTGTTTTTGGGAGCTGCGGGGTTGATTTTGGATGTTGAAATTGAAAATAGGCACGTTGGGCAGTTTGGCGAGCTGGGTCGAGCTCGCCAAAACACTTGGAGGTTCACCAAAATCTCCCTTGATCGCCTTTAATTTCGTGGTTTTGTTGAGTTTGGTTTTGTAACTTTCAGCGAAAAGCCTGAGTGCGCTCGATGACTCGCCGAAAGCCTTATTTGATCGCCCTTTTTCCACCCCTAACCCCTAAAATGCACTGTAACTTTCGGTGGGCTAGTCTGTGCTCACCGAATGAGGTCGGCGATTCACCGAAAGGCCATTCTCATCACTGACATGCCATTTTTATGGGAAATGTTTTAGCGAATTCTTTCGGTGACCCCGATTTGACTCGCCAAAGTGATTCGGTGACTCGCCTATCGATTTGGCGAGTGTTTCTGCAACCTGATTATTGCTCCGATGTGTGTTGCAAATATGGCTAGACCAAAAGTAGAAGGACGAGACATGCCGCTCCGCAAGAGGGTAAAGGGAATTACTATAAATAAGGATGCAGCTGCATCCCGAGCAAGGGCGACAAAACTTCCTACCACAGGTGAGAAGGGAAAAAGGAAAGGCAAAGAACCTGCTCCTGCATCACAGAAGGTCAGCTCCGACAGTGCTGGAATATACGCCACTCACCTCACCACTTCTGAGAGTAAGGGTGAGCATCAGGATCCTCAGGCCACCATTTCTGAGCCTGATGATGATGAGCTACTATTAGCCCGGAGAGTTGAGTTGCATTTCAAACGGCTAAATGATCCGTCTAGGATCAAGACTCCCCTGGACACTGCTCCTTCTCCCGTTCTAGATGAGGTTGTTGTCCCAGCACAACCTGTACAGGGTCCTCCTCCCCGGTCTATGAACAGATTTAAATCTGATGGACTGAGGACGATCATAGAAGAGAAGAGGCTATCGAGGGATTGAGTAATAGACCGGTACCCAAAGATTAGGTGCACTATAAAATCACGCAAGTTTGTGATTTTCACTAAACCACGGGGTTCCTATATTCCTAGCTGGGTCCGGGAGTTTTATACTACCTATGGAGCCTTGGTGCCGCAGGGAAAGAGTAAGGTTGCAGCCTTCAAACCAGTAGATTATGTAGTTATCAGAGGAAAGAAAGTGAAGTATGATAGCAATGACATTAATGTTGTGTTAGAGTGCACTAACAACATTGTTGTTGACTACGAGTACATGCAAGACAAAGTCCTTGGAGACTTTGAAGGGATGGTTGGCTCCCCTGATATCTGACGGTACTCCTAGGTGGATCAAGGCTGGAGCACCCATAGAAAAGAAACACCTCAATTTAGTAGCGAGGTACTGGTTTGGCTTCATCAACAACACAATTATGCCATCACGGAATGAGTCTATTCTCCACCACACAAAGGTGGCTTATCTTGGATCGATCATTGAAGGGAAGCGCATAAATTTGGGCATGATCATTACATAGGAGATAGCCATGAGGGCCAAGAAGCGCCAGACTTCTCTTCCCTTTCCGATGCTGATCACCGAGCTATACAGAGGAGCCCGAGTGCTCTTTGATGTGAAGAAGGATATGGAAGTGATTCCCATATCTTCTACCGACATCCGGTAGATTGAGGCTGAGTATCTAAAAGATGAGGGTGAGAAAAAGAAGGCAGCCCCGGTGGATTCTTTCCCAGTTGTTGATACTAAGACACTAACTGCAGAGGCAGTTTTTCCTACTCTTACCCCTTGGGCTTTAGGTATATCTAGTGTTGTTCCTTCTGTGACCCCTAGTTCCTCTACAGCTCCCTTGTCACCTAGGTCTGGTGCTACTGCTTCCCGATCTCTACTCACCCAGGCTGCGTTACTTTGGATGGGGCATCTAGACCATTCTGCTGATAGGCGTGCCTCCAGGCTTGAGTCCACATTCCTTCGAGTGATTGAGAGGGCCCTTACTGTTGCTCTGACACCCCTTAGTGCATCTATTGATGCACTTGCAGCATAGATAGCGGTTTGTGAGTGAGGCCAAGGGCCAGTGATGAGGTGACGACTCTAAAGGCTGGAATAGCTGAGCTGAGGAAGGACGTGGACCAGTTAAAGTCCACATATATGTCCATGATTTTTGGGACTATGGAGATCCCCGACATGCCATCAAATATGGATGTGCCTCTGGCTACCACCGGAGATAATGTTTGAGTTGAGGAGGTGGCTGCTGCAGAGTTTGAGGTAGAGACTGATGAGGAGCAGCTTCGCGGATTCATCTTTGCAGATCTCATTGACAGATACGTCCATGGCAAGCCCTAGTAGAGCCAGTGCTGTTGATGTGACCCCGGGCACTGATTCCCCGACAGATGGATCGACTGTGTAGACAGGACCCTTCTTTACCTCCCTCTCTGTCATCTTTATTGACTTTTTACTATTTTGTTGCATTTGAGGACAACTGCATTTTTATTTATGGTGGGGTGAGGTATTTCCATACCTACCTCTTGTGACTACATCTTTTGTATACATTGGGTTTTTTAGGTGTAAATTGTGTGTTGATTTCTATTTTGTGGATGTTTGAGCTTATGGCTCCTTGTTTTGAATAGAAATGATTTTGACCCATTTAAAAAAAATTGCCACCTCTTGTTATGTTTGAATGTGGTTGTTCTTGTGCAAATATAAGTATCGGTTATGATCAATACCGATGACTTGAATAGTGCTCTTATCGAACAAAAATGAATGTACGGCTACAATGAGGCCAAATGAAGTTACATAGACAATATGTAAACTTTTTGCATCTCGTTGTTACTAGCCAATTATCGAATGGAGTCTCTTGTGACGAACACTGCACACTAGCAAAAGTGTGGAGTCTTGTTTGATGTTGGTGCCAATGTATTGTGTGATGAGCTTACCTGAACCTTGTGTGATGAAACCTAGAATTTGCCCCGTTGGTCCGGTTGACCAAGTGATGCAAGCTCTTGAAATGATCTTAGGCAACAATTTTGAAGAGTGAAACAATTTTACAATATACCTCTTTTGTGGCCAACCTTGTCAGATGTGTGAACTTTGCTTGAACCCCTTTGAGCCTTATCCTTTTCTTGGAAGAAACTTGATGCAGTTAAAACCCCTTTTTATCCATTCACCCATAATCCTCATTAATTGTGGTTGGTTTGAATAGCCAACTTAGGCCAAAAGTCTAAGTTAGGGGTGTGGTGAAAAGAGAAGGTGAATCAAGAAGTGTGAAGAAGTCCCCCTTGATCCATGGTTTTGAAAATGATGGAACCCCTCCATTCAAAAAAAGAAAAAAAAAAGAAAACAAGAATGAAAAAAGAAGAATGAAAAAGTGGTGAAATAAAATTGTGAAAGTGCAAAAGAAATAGGGTGTCCGGTATTCCATTGGAAGTGAATAATGGGGTGAATTTTTAGGATGAGTGAAAATGCTGAAGAAAAGGAAGGAAAAATGATGTTCATACCACATTTCATGATGATAGCAACCACTGAGCCTAAATGACCATACCTTTACACTCAGCCCCGTTAAAAGCCTTGGAAACACCTTTTTGATCTTGAGTTAGCTGAAGTGAATGTTGATTGGAAAATAAGGGCAAATCTATGGGTGAAGTCATGCATGTGTTCATCTTTGTGAGTGTGAGAGTTTTATGTGATTCCGAAACTATAAGTCGTTGAACCATTATGTGTGAATATGGAATCATCATTATTGTGAGGGCATTTGAGTACCTTTGTTGAGCTTGAACTTGTATTTGAAGCAAGTATTGTGAGCTTGAGAATCTTTAATAATAGTGAGTCACAACTTGAATCTTTGAGTGCACAACTGATCCTTGCATGAGTAAGTTGAGTCTTGTTGTGTGCATTCAAGATTGAATCTTTTGTAGCATTATTTGAGACATCCTTTTTGAACTATTGAACTTGAGTTTTACTTGAGGACTCTTCACAGCACATTTTTGGCAACTACAAATACATTTTTGAACATTTAGTTTAGTATCTTAACTCATATATTCTTAATCTATTTTCGAGTTTTGAACTGTAAGACAAGTTTTCTCTAGTTTTTCCTAAGTTTTGAAGAATTGAAGTTTTTCACTTTTGAGAAATTAGAAGTGGGTCTTTGAGATTCTTCGAATTGGAACATTATAAGGACGAATCTACTCTTATCCAGTTGATGGATAATCAATTTGGTAATGGTTTTTACCTTTTTATGATGTCTAGCTAAAACCCCAATTCTTGGGGTGTGATTATGTGATTATGGGCTGATTTAGTTTATGGGTATTGCTAATTGTTAGTTTAAATGCTATTTAGAAGTGAGTTTAATCATTAATTGTGGTTTAATTTGAGAATTGTAATTGCAAATGCAGTTCTAACTTTGTGTTCTTGGCTTGCGAGAGAGAGAGGTTTTAGAACTAAGGTTTTTTATTGATGGTTTATGGGTATTGGGTTGACTTGGGTTCAGCTCAAGAGAGTGAATCCTAAACCCAATCCCACACATTCAGCTCGAGAGAGTGAATGGACTAAGGTGTGGGTTGTTCTTATTTTGCATGCTTGTTGATGTTCGAGAGAAATCAATTTGATTCGGGGTAAATTGTTCGAGAGAAAGTTTATTTCCTCTATAGTGTAGCCTACTCATTAATATCTAGTTATTTTCTAATAGTTGCAATTACCCATTTGTCTATGTTAGCCTATAATCGAATCACATCCCAAGAGCCCTTCTCATTATTGTTATTTCGTATATTTGCCATTGTTTGTAGTTGAAAATTAAAACCAAAACCCCCCATTTGACATTCATGTTACCCCTTTTATTTAATGATGTTTTTATTCGGTAATGTTTATTCCTATGACTGATTTGATCATATTCATATTTCCCAATTGACTCTTGAACACGTACCGCTCCTTGTGGGATTTGACCCCAACTCATTTAGTTGTGTTTTATACTGATTTACGATCGTTGAACACCTAGAATTGGATGAGGTGTGCTTGAAACGTCAAATCACGTGCGATGTTATAATTTCCCTTAGTTCATTTTAAATTGTGTTTATTGGCCTTAGATAATGAATTCATGAGTATTAGCCTGATAAAATTATTAGGTTGCGTTGAAATTGTTGTGGGTCTAGTGGGGTGAAGTCTCAGTAACCCCGTATTATGCTAATTGTCAAAAAATTTCTTAATGATATAGCAGCTGATGTCATTCTTAAGGGCAATCGATTGGCCAATTTTGGCAAAATCGGGGGAAGTCTGAGTACCCCGTGGACTTAGGTCTTTTGGGTCTTAGTTTAATTGGGTAGAACAACAGTTTAATTTTGATTTCGTGGGCTGCAGGCTAAATTTTTAAGGTCGGGGTGCAAAATAGGCAGGTTGGACTGTTCGGCGAGCTGGGTTGAGCTTGTTGAGTGGTTCTCCTAAAGTCCCCTAGATCGCCTTTTACTTCTCTCTTTTAATGGTTTGAGTTCTGTAACTTTAGGTGATATGCTTGAGCTCGCCGCCGAGTTCACTCGGTGACTCGCCAGAAGTCCCTTCTGCGCCCTTTTTCCCATAAACTATTATGTAATTTTCGGCGAGCTACCTCTAGTTCACCAAATGGTGTCGGCGATCAGCCGAATGTCCCTGGGCATCGCCGACCTGTGCTTATTTTAGGATATTTTTGTTCTGAAACTTTTGGTGAGCCCGTCTTAGCTTGCCAAACGTGTTCAGCAATTCACCGACCGGTTCGGTGAGTCTTTCTGCAACTGCTATCCTGTGTTTTTTTAATTTTCTCAACTACATCTAAAGTTTTCAATATTATTTTGCAGGTATGGCTAGACCCAAAGTCGCTGGTAGAAATCAACCGCCCCGGAAGTGGGCTCGAGAGATTGTCATAGATGAGGCAGCTGCTGCTTCCCGGGCCCCAGCTATAAAACTGCCTCCAAAAGGAGGAAAAGGAAAGGGCAAGGGCCCAGTTCAGCCCACACCAGCAGAGGAGAGCTCTGATAGTGAGGGGATTTATGCCACTTACCTAACTCCCTCTGACAATGAGGGTGGTTTTGAGGATAGTTCTCCAGCCTCCATCTTCCAGTCGGAATATAATCAGCTACTACTGGCTTAGAGAGCGGAGCTATGCTCCAAGTCTTTAAATGATCCGTCTAGGATCCAGGGCCTCTGATGCCTACTCTTCTTCCTCTAGCTACAGCCCCAACTCAGACAGTAGTACAGGCCCCACCTGTTCAAGGTCCTCCTCCCCGGTCACTCAACAAATTAAAGGCCGAGGATTCGAGGACTATATTGGAAGAAAAACAGTTGTCCACTGATGGTGTGGTTGACAGATATCCTGAGATGTGGAACAAATTAAACTTTGACAAATTTGATGTGTTTAATATACCTTGAGGCCATACATTCCTACTTAGGTCCGGCAGTTCTATGCAGCATATGGAGAGCTGGTCCCTAAAGGGAAGAAGAAGGCCAACATGCTCAAGCTAGTGGATGAAGTGATGGTTCGAGGCCGAAATGTAAAGTGCAGCAGCTCGGACATAAATATTGTACTTGGGTGTTCACGAGACTTCATTCATGAGTACCCAGACTTGGTTAAGAAGAAGACCTTAGAGGACCTTAAGGGTTGGCTGGCACCCCTACTTTCTGATGCTACTCCAAGGTGGATTGAGGCAGGTGCATAGATAGAGAAGAAGGACATGAATGTAGCTGCTTGGTACTTGTTCAGGTTTATCAGCAGCACCGCCATGCCTTCGCAGAATGAGTCGATCCTCCGACACCCAAAGGTTGCTTGTCTTGGGTCTATTATATCTCAGTAGAGGCTGAACTTGGGGCTGCTCATTGAGAAAGATATAGCCATGAGGTCCAAGCAAAGTTGTGCCTTTCCTTATCTTGATCACCGAGATGTGCTAGCGGGCCCATGTTTCGAGGGATGAGAAGATAGATGTGGAGGTGACACCCACCTCTTCTACTGACATCCCACGCATTAAGGCTGAGAACTTGAGAGATGAGGCCAATAGGAGGAAAGCTACACCGACGGATACGTCCCCGGTAAATGACGTTGAATGTGATTAGTCTGAGATTTAGACTCATTTAGGGTTGTGTTTATACAGATTTAGTGTCCTCAAATTCTTAATTTGTGCCAATAACTGATGTTAAATCCTTGATTTTCAGGAATATGGGTTGATGAACAAAGAAAGGACACTAACATGCAAAAAGGAACAAAACGAGCTCAAAGAATGAAAAAAGGCAAGCCTGGTGATCGCCAAGTTCACTTGGAAAATCACCGAATGGCTATTTGACTACCTAAAGTTCCAGTGTGCCAAGCCTTGAGGGAAGAAACTAAGTCGGCGATAGAAAGGAGCAGTCGACAGATCACCAAGTAGTTCCGCGATGCAGTGATAGATCGCCCAAAGTTACAAACCTTGAGGATGTTGAATGCCAAAGCAAAAGGGGGATGGAAGACACCAAAGGGCAGCTCGCTGAGTGGTTCGGCGAGCCCGACTTACTTCGCCGATTGACTCTTCGCAACACATTTTTTGTGACTATAAATATGTTTTTGAACATTTAGTTTAGTGTCAAATAATCTTTAGAAAAAATTATTATTAAGTTCTGAGCATCTGGAGACAGTTTTCTCTAGTTTACCTTAGCTTTGGAGTATTGAAGAGATTCACTTTTGAAAATTTGGAAGTGGGTGTTTGAGAACCTTTAAATTGGAGCATTGTAAGGAAGAAATCACTATTACCTTGTTGATGGATAATTAATTTGGTAACGGTTTTTACGTTTTTATAATGTCTAGCTAAAACCGCAATTCTTGGGGTGTGATTATGTGATTATGGGCTAATTTAGTTTATAGGTATTGTTATTTGTTAGTTTAAATGCTATTTAAAAGTGAGTTTAATAATTAATTGTGGTTTAATTTAAGAATTGTAGTTGCAAATGCAGTTCTATGTTTGTGTTCTTGGCTTGCTCGAGAGAGATGTTTTAGAACTAAGGTTTTTGATTAATGGTTTGTAGGTATTGGGTTGACCTGGGTTCATCTAGAGAGAGTGAATCCTAAACCCAATCCCACACATTCAGCTCGAGAGAGTGAATGGAGTAAGGTGCGGGGTGCTCTTATTTTGCATACTTGTTGATGTTCGAGAGAAATCACTTGATTCGGGGTAAATTGTTCAAGAGAAAATTTACCTCCCTTATAGCCTAGCCTACTCATTAATATCTAGCTATTTTCTAATAGTTTCAATTACCCATATGTCTATAATAGCCTATAATCAATCACATCCCAAGAATCCGTCTCATTAATGTTAATTCTTATTGTTTGTGACTGCTGTTTGTAAATGATAATCAAAACCGAAACTCCCCATTTGACATTCGTGTCACCCCTTAATTTGAATGATGTGTTTATTCGATAAATTTTATTCCTATGACTAATTTTACCACATTTATACTTCCTAATTGAATCTTAAACACATACCACTCCCAGTGGGATTCGACCCCAACTCATTTAGTTGGGTTTTATACTGATTTACGATCATTGAACACCTAGAACTGGATGAGGTGTGCTCGAAACGTTAAATCAAAATGGCGTTGCTGCCGGGGAGAGGTGTTGGTTGAAATTATTTTGGTGAAGTTGAATTGTGTTCTTTATAGTTTTAGTTGAATCTACTTAATTTTAGTTTTGGTTTGTGTGTTGCTTGTTAAAACAGAGGAAATGGGTGTCAACGAAAGCAATGGTAGCCAAGTGGGTGACCAAGACGACATCGAGAATCTCAATGATGTCAATGAACCGAATGTCAACGACTCAAATCTAGTGGGTGGAGTTGGTGTCATTCATTAGCCTCCAGTTGAAGGGAACGTTGTGTTCCACATTAAAACACCATGATGCAGCTCTTACAACTGAAGGGTTTGTTTGGTGGGTTGGCTCATGAGGATCCCCATGAGCATATAAGGAACTTTGTTGTTGTTTGTGGACCGTTCTCCTTTAAGAACATATCTCAAGAATCGATCCCGTTGAGATTGCTCCCATTTTCTCTAATAAGAGAAGCATGTAAGTGGTTGGCTGAGTTGCCAAGAGATTCTATCACTTCGTGGGAAGAGCTTGTCACCGCATTCCTAGTGCGATTTTTCCCTCCTACAAAAGTGATAATTCTTAGGGATAGCATCCTGAATTTTATGCACTTGGAGGGTGAGGCAATCCATGAGTTGTGGCTGAGATATAAGACACTATTGTTACAGTGCCTAACTCATGGAATCCCAAATAAGATGCTACTGGATTGTTTTTATAGAGGTCTTGGTCCTGAGAATAAAGGAGTGGCTGACCAACTTTCTCTAGGTGGTCTAATACGACAACCCTATGCAATAGTATCTCAACTCCTTGATCACATGACTAAGACCAACAAGGAGCAAGAAGGGACCAGAATTTAGCCAAAATATTGACCCAGTTGGTTCTCTTGGCCAAAGAGATCATGGAATTTGAAGTACTGTACAAAAAGAAATATAGGTACATTCCTTCTCGTGAGGGTAATAAGCCCAAGGATTATGAGGGTGGACAGCCAGAAGAGATACTCGCACGCATTCTCTACAAAGTCAAAGAACATGACAGAGTGTTGAAAGAGATAAAGGAGAATGTCTCAATGCTAAATTAGATGATTGCTTCTCATTACATATCTATTAAGCTATTGGAGACCCAAATGGGTCATATGTTGTCTCATCTCAACTCAAGACAACAAGGAGGGTTGCCTAGTGACACTATGGCAAACCCCAAGAACAAAGTTTGAGTGGGTACTTGCGTCGTGCGACGACGTTAACTAAGGCGCTTCTTGGGAAGCAACCCAAGTTTTTAATGCTTTATGTTTATTTTCGAATAATGGGTATTGATTGTGCATGTGTGGAAAAGTGGAATGTGTTTGGAAAGTGCAGGTTGGCGAGCCAAAAGTCCAATCGGCGACTCGTCAAATAAGTCATCGAGCCCGACTTGGACCACCGTTGGACTCCTAAAACTCACAGGAGAGAGTCATTATAACTTGATGAGCCCATGGACGAGTCAGTGACTCACCGAACAGGCCGAACAGGTCGGCGAGCCCAAATTTGTCAGCCGTTTGGACCACCAAATTAACTGGAGGTCCTGTAAACTCGGTGAGGTAAGTAACCATTCGGCGTGTCGCCGAATGGTTCGGCGAGGATGACTAATATTGCTGAAGGGCCATGAACCGAAAGGTTTTAAAGGGCCAAAGGTTCAAAATTTCAAACTCTTTCATATTCCCGCATTTTAGCCTCATACAATCACACCCGCACTATATATTTTCTTTATTTTTGCACTTTTTGCTCGTTGATCTTGTGCTCAGAGTAGGAATACATTGCCACCTAGCTTTACAAATTTGTATTTCAGCTAAAAGGTTGGTTTTTCGAACCCTAAATTCAAATGCGATTGTTTAAATCTTATTGATGTGTGCTGGGCTTGCTCTGAAATCGTAAATGTGTGCTTCCTTGCATATTTTAGTTTTGATATCGTGCCTGAAATGCTTATATTGTTGATTTACCAAGTTTCGTTCTTTAAAAGAGACCTTAAATTATTGGTTGCGGTATTTTGTTGATGGATCTAGTCGGGTGAAGTCTGAGTAACCCAAATTGTACTAAATGACGTGATTTGCCCAATGATGGAGCGTTTGACGTCATTCTTAAGAGAAAAAGTCGTCAAATGGTCAATTTAGGCCAAACTAGGGGAAGTTTGAATACCTCGGTGGCATGGGTCGTATGGGTCTGGGTTTAATTGAATAAGTGTGTTGTTTGATTTTGTTTTTGGGGGATGCGAGCTTGATTTTGGGAAGAGGGGTAAAAAATTGGCACGTTGGGCAGTTAGGCGAGAGCTGGGTCGAGCTCGCTGAACCACTTAGCGGTTCGCCAAAGTCCCCCTAGATCGCCTTTAATTTCATGATTTGTCTTAGTGTGAGTCTGTAAATTTTTGCGGGAAGCTTGAGCTTACCGAGTTCACTCGGTGACTTGCCGAAAGTCTCCCTTGATCGCCCTTTATGCGCCCCTAACCCTTAAAACACACTAGAGCTATCGGAGGGCTAGTCTGAGCTCGCTGAACGGTGTCGGTGATTCGCCGAAGGACCCTGAACATCGCCAACCTGCCATTTTTCTGGGAAATTTTCTGACCAGTCCTTTCAGCGAGCCCGATCTGGCTCGCCAAAGTGACTCGGCGACTCGCCGATCGGTTCGGCGAGTCTTTCTGGAACCTATTTTCTGCATTCTTCTTGAATTGTTTCTAACTTTTTTTTGGTGTGTTTTCCAGCTATGGCTAGGACTAACTTGGACGACAGTTGTATGCCGCCCCGCAAACGAGCACGGGGCATCGTGATTAATGAAATAGCAGCTGCTCCATCTAAAATGGGAAACAAGCACCTCCAAAGGAAGGCAAGGGAAAGGGCAAAGCGCCCACAACTGAGACACCGGAGCACAATTCCGGCAGTGATGGGGAGTCCTTTGATTCCCAGGCTGCATTCTCTAAGCCTGATGATGACCAACCTCTTCAATCCTGGTGAGCTGAGATTCGTTCCAGAGTTCGTCAAGGTTCATCTAAGACCCCGGAGTCTACCACCTCTGCTGTTGATACAGTGCTAGCTCCAACACAGACGGTGGTTCCAGTGCCACCATCTTAGGGTCCTCCTCCCTGGCTTCTCAACAGGCTAAAGGTCGAGGGATTGAGGACCATCCTTGAAGAAAATAAGTTCACCACAGACGGTGTAGTGGACAGGTACCCCAATGTGTGGGACACTCTCCGGTTCCACAGGTTTGAGCAGTTCACAGGCCCTGTGGCCCCTATATTCCTACATGGGTCCGAGAGTTCTACATGGCGTACGGTGACCTGGTACCTAAGGGAAAGAAGAAGGCCAGTGCCTTCAGAAAAGTAGAGCCTGTCATGGTCCGGGTGAAAGTAGTGAGATGCAGTGGAGAGTATATAAATGTTGTACTTGATAGATGGACAGATTTTTCCTACCCAAGTTTGACTACCATTACGACACCTATGGATGACCTAAAGGGGTGGCTTGCTCATCTCATTTTCGACACCACCCTGAGGTGGATTGAGGCAGGAGTACCCATTGAGAAGAGGGACTTGAACATCGCCGCTCGGTATTGGTTCGGGTTCATAAGCAGCTCCATTATGCCCTCACAGAATGAGTCCATCCTCCACCATCAAAAGGCAACCTATCTTGGGTCAATCATTGCCCGGAGTAGCATTGACTCGGGACTCTTTATTGGGCAGGAGATGGCCATGAGGGCCAAACAGCTCCAGACGTCCCTTCCTTTCCCAGTACTGATCATAGAACTATGTCAGCGTGCTGGAGTTCCTCGTGATGAGAAAAAGGACATAGAGGTCACTCCCACATCTTCCACCGATATCTGGCGCATAGAGGCCGAGTACACATGGGATGAGGCAGATAGAAGGAGAGCAGCTCCGGTGGATGCATCCCCGAAAGTCGATGTTGAGTCTATACCTGCAGAGGTATCTTTGCTTACTCTGGCTTTTGGGCCTTCAGGTACACCCGCTTCCACTTCTTCCTAGTCTCCTGGTTCTTTTGCTACTTCCCAGCCCACCAGGATTACTCAGGCCATGATTCTCAAGATGAGGCACCTAGCCCAATTGCCTATGTGTGGGCTACCCGGCTCGAGGCCGAGGTGCCTTGGATGATTGAGCGAGCCATCTTAGCTGCGTTGACACCCCTCCAGATGTCGATTGATGATCTTACAGCGAGAGTAGAGATCTGTGAGAGAGGACATGGGATTACTTCATAGGTGATGGCTTTGAAAGGTGAGGTTTCAGATTTGAGAAAGGATGTGGACTATCTGAAGTCCACAAACTTCACTTCCCTCTTTGAGTCAACCGAGGATCAGGATGCCCTGGCTAGTTCTGAGATGCCTCCGGCTACTATCGAAGATGTGCCTATGGATGATATGGTTGCGGCTGAGTCAGAGACAGAGACGGATGAGGAGCAGCTTGATGCTGAGGAGGCGACCATCTATGAGGACTTGCCAGATCTAGAGAAGATGATTGTACAGTCGGTCATTCAGACATCGCTAACAGAGGTGTCCATGGCAAGCTCAGTGTTGCTATTACACCGGGCACTGATGCCCAGGATCAGAGTGTTGCACTGGGCACTGATGCCTTGACAGATGGAGTGACTGTGTAGACAGAATTCTTCTTTACCTCCCTCTCTGTCGTTTTTATTGACTTTTGATTATTTGTGTTGCATTTAAGGACAACTGCTTTTTGTTTGTGGTGGGGTGATGTACTTCCATACCTACCTCTTATTGACTATATTTTGTATATATATTGAATTTTTGTGTTTTAAATCGTGTGTTGATTTTATCTTGTGGATGTTCGAGCTTGTGGCTCCTTGTTATGAATGAAAATGCTTTTTCATCCATCTAAAAAAAATTATCACCTCGTGTTGTGTTTGAATGTGGTTGTTCTTGTGCAAATTTTAGTATCGGTTATGATCAATAACGATGACTTAAATAGTACTCTTAATAAAAAAAAGATGAATGCGCGGCTACGATGAGGCCAAATGAAGTTGCATAGACAATATGTGGACTTTTTGCATCTCGTTGTGACTAGCCGGTTATCGAATGGAGTGTCTTCTGATGAACATTGCACACTAGCGAAAGTATGGAGTCTCGTTTGACATTGGTGTCAATGCCTTGTGTGATGAGCTTATCGTGAACCTTGTGTGACGACACCTAGAATTTGCCCCGTTGGTCTGGTTGATTAAGTGATGCATGCTCTTGAAATTATCTTAGGCAATGATTTTTAGGAGTGAAACAATTTGACAATATACCTCTTTTTGTGGTCAACCTTGTGATATGTGTGAACTTTGCTTGAACTCCTTTGAGCCTTATCCTTTTCTTGGAAGAAACTTGATGAAATTGTGATCCCTCTTTATCCATTCACCCATAATCCTCATGAAGTGTGGTTTGTTGGAATAGCCAACTTAGGCCAAAAGCCTAAGTTGGGGGTGTGGTGAAAAGAGAAGGTAAATCAAGAATGTTAAGAATTCCCCTTTGAACCATGGTCTTGAAATAGATAGAACCCCTCCATATAAAAAAAAAGAAAGAAAAGAAGAAAATAAAAGAAAAAGAATGAAAAAGTTGTGAAATAAAGTTGTGAAAGTTGCAAAAGAAATGGGGTGTTCGATATTCCTTTGGAAGTTGAATAATGTGGTAAATTTTGAGCATGATTAAAATGTTGAAGAAAAGAAAGAAAGTGATGTTCAAATCACATTTCATGAGGGTAGCAACCACTAAGCCTAAATGACCATACATTTACACTCAGCCCCGTTACAAGCCTTGGAAAGACCTTTTTGATATTGAGTGAGCTGAAACAAAACTTGATTGGAAAATAAGGGCAAACATATGGGTGAAGTCATGCATGTGTTCATCTTTGTAAGTGTGAGAGTCGTGTGTGATTCTAGAGCTATAAACTGTTGAATAATAGTGTGTGAATATGGAATCATCATTGTTATGAGGGCATTTGAGTACCTTTGTTGAGCTTAAACTTGCATTTGAAGCAAGTATTGTGAACTTGAGCATCTTTGATAATGGTAAGTCACAACTTGAATCTTTGAGTGCACAATTGATCTTTGCATGAGTAAGTTAAGTCTTGTTGTGTGCATTCATGATTGAATCTTTTGTAGCACTATTTGAGACATCCAATTTGAACTGCTGAACTTGAGTTTTACTTGAGGACAAGCAAAACTTTAAGTTGGGGGTGTTGATGAGTCCGAGATTTGGACTCATAGAGGGCTTTGTTTATAGATATTTAGTGTCCTCAAATGCTTAATTTGTGCTAATAACTGATGTTAAATCCTTGATTTTCAGGAATATGGGTTGAGGAAAAAAGCAAGGACACTAACATGCAAATAGGAACAAAACGAGCTAAAAGAATGAAGAAAGGCAAGCCTGGTGATCGCCACGTTCACTTAGCGAATCGCTGAATGGCTATCTGACTGCCTAAAGTTCCAGTGTGCCAAGCCCTGAGGGAAGAAACCAAGTCGGCGATAGAAAAGAGAAGTCGGTGGATCGCTGAGTAGTTCCGCGATGCAGTGATAGATCGCCCAAAGTTACAGACGTTGAGGATGCTGAATGCCAAAGCAAAAGGGCGATAGAAGAGACCAAAGGGAGGCTCACCGAGTGGTTTGGCGAGCCCGACTTACTTCACCGATTGACTCTTCGTAGCACATTTTTGGCGACAATAAATATGTTTTTGAACATTTAGTTTAGTATCGAATAAACTTTAGAAAAAATTATTACTAAGTTCTGAGCATCTGGAGACAGTTTTCTCTAGTTTACCTTAGCTTTGGAGGATTGAAGAAATTCACTTTTGAGAATTTGGAAGTTGGTCTTTGAGAACCTTCAAATTGGAGTATTATAAGGATGAAATCACTATTACCCAGTTGATGGATAATCAATTTGGTAATGTTTTTACCTTTTTATAATGTCTAGCTAAAACCCAATTCTTGGGGTGTGATTATGTGATTATGGGATGATTTAGTTTATAGGTATTGCTAATTGTTAGTTTAAATGCTACTTAAAAGTGAGTTTAATCACTAATTGTGGTTTAATTTAAGAATTGTAGTTGCAAATGCAGTTCTATGTTTGTGTTCTTAGGTTGCTCGAGAGAGAGGTTTTAGGACTATGGTTTTTTATTGATGGTTTGTGGGTATTGGGTTGACCTGGGTTCAGCTCGAGAGAGTGAATTCTAAACCCAATCCCACACATTCAGCTCGAGAGAGTGAATGGATTAAGGTGTGGGCTGCTCTTATTTTGCATGCTTGTTGATGTTCGAGAGAAATCACTTGATTCGGGGTAAATTGTTCGAGAGAAAATTTACATCCCTTATAGCCTAGCCTACTCATTAATATCTAGTTATTTTCTAATAGTTGCAATTACCCATATGTCTATAATAGCGTTTAATCAATCACATCCAAGAATCCATCTCATTATTGTTAATTCTTATTGTTTGTGGATGTAGTTTGTAAGTGATAATCAAAACCAAAACCCCCTATTTGACATTCGTGTCACCCCTTAATTTGAATGATGTCTTTATTTGATAATTTTTATTTTTATGACTGATTTGACCACATTTATACTTCCCAATTGAATCTTAAACACATACCGCTCCATGTGGGATTCGACCCCAACTCATTTAGTTGGGTTTTATTCAGATTTACGATCGTTGAACACCTAGAATTGGATGAGGTGTGCTTAAAATGTTAAATCAATATGTTGTCGACCAAGGCCATCATACCCCCTCAGGCTAGTGGGCCTACAGGTACATCTGGTCCCTCTACTTATGGCACTCCTAGTACTACTGTTGCACCCCTCCCTCTTCTTCGGTTGTTGTTGCTACCTCCCGACCCCCTATCACCCAGGCCATATTGTACAAGATGGGCCATCTGGCCCAATCTGCTGATGTGTGTACCTCCCGGGTAGAGGCTGCTATGCTGGGCTGATAGAGCGGGCAATTGCTGCCCTCCTAGCTCTTATTAGGGCTGATATGAGGGAGTAGCAGGACTTGATCGATAGTCATAGGATGGCTCTAGATGCCCTTACGGTGCAGGTTGAGGCTTGAGAGCAGAGCCAGGGTGCTACCGATTCTGTGACGGCCTTGAAGGCCGATATTGTTTGGCTGCACAGAGATGTTGACGAGCTGAAGTCCACTGACTTATCGATGTTGTTTGGTACAGTGGATATCCCTGAGGTCCCGAGCACGGATATTCCAACCTATTATGAGGTCCTTTGGCTAGTACAACCGGAGATGATGCTAGGGCAGATGAGACAGAGGTAGAGTCTGAGATAGAGACAAATGAGGAGCAGCTGGGTGTTAGAGAGGAGGTCGTGCATGATGATTTGGCAAACCTGGAGGGTGCGATGACTGAGAAAGTTGTGCAGGCCTCTTTGAGGGACATTTCTATGGTGGGCTCCAGTGGAGCCAATGATGCTAAGGAGCCGGGCATGATGCCCAGACAGAGGGAGTGACCGATATGCAGACTTCACCACAGGTCTAGCCTGGCAGGAAGAATCTTTTTCCTATATATATATATATATATCTTGTTTTTTTATCCATATTGGTCCATTGTTTTTAATGTGCAAATGGTTTCGAACCAATTTTAAAAATTTCCACCTCTTGATGTGTGTGAAAGTGGTTGTTCTCTTACAATTTTGAGTGTCAGTTTTGATCAATACCGATGGCTTGAATAGTGCTCCTATGTGAACGACATGTATGTGCAAATCCGATTAGGCAAATTGAGTTGTAGAAGTCATATGTGAACTCGTAGCATCTCATTGTGAATGTGTGATTTGTTGAGTGGGACTCTTGTGATGATCGTTGCATGCTTGCAAAAATGGTAAGGCCTTGTTTGATGATTGTCTTGAATGTCGTGTGTGGTGGGGTTGACTTGAAATGCATGCTTGGTTATGCCTAGAACTTGCCTCGTTGGTCCAATTGGCTAGTGTGAGCAAATGATAGAAATGATCTTAGGAAATTTGTGAAGAGTGAGCCAATTTTGCCATTATACCTCTTTGTGGCCTCCTTGTGAGAGTGTGAACCTAACTTGATACCACTTGAGCCTTCCCCTTTTCTTTGGAAGAAACTTGAACACATGTGACCCCTTTTCTTTCCTACCTATAATCTTCATGGAGCATTGGTTGTTTTTTAATAGCCAACTTAGGCCAAAAGCCTAAGTTGGGGGTGTGGTGAAAAAGGAGGCAAATCAAGAAGTTTGAGAAATTTCCCCCCATTTTTGAAAGATTGTGTTGAAAAAAATAGAACCCTTCCATCTAATAAAAAAAGGAGAGAAAAAGAGAAATGAAAAGAAGAAAAAGATCGAAAGAAAAAAGAATTGTTGAAATAAAGTGTGAGCAATGAGAAAATCAAATGGTGTATCCAATGAAGTTTGATTGAAATAATAGGGTGTGGATTTTGAGAATCAAAAATTGTTATAGAGAAGGTGAAAGATTGAAATACAGGCCATGCTTCATGAAGGTAGAAGTCACTAAGCCTAAATGATCATACCATTACCCTCAGCCTCGTTACAAGCCTTGAAATACCTTTGTGATCTTGAACGATCTTATTATCTTGTTGATTCGAAAATACGGGCAAGCCTATGGGAAATGATCATGCATGTGTTTGTGTTTGAGAGGGTGAGAGTTGTTTGTGATTCCTACATTCTGAAAATTTTGATGCTTTTTGTGTGAAGATGGGATCATTTTTGTTGTGAGGGAATTCGAATGCTTTTATTGAGCTTGAACTTGCATTTCAAGCAAGCATTGTGAGCTTGAGTCCAATTGATGACGGTAAGTTACAATTTGAAACTTAGAGTGCACAATTGAAGCATGTGTAGTTTGAAACTCTTGTGTGCATGCATGTTGAGTCTTGAGTAGCACTGTTTGTAGACATCCTTGTTGAACTTAT
Source organism: Solanum acaule (assembly GCA_036250505.1). Classification (NCBI taxonomy): domain Eukaryota; kingdom Viridiplantae; phylum Streptophyta; class Magnoliopsida; order Solanales; family Solanaceae; genus Solanum; species Solanum acaule. Next base: position 2,707 of record JAJOOR010018303.1, on the reverse strand, counting down.
TGATCTTGAGTTTTACTTGATGACAAGCAAAAGTTTAAGTTGGGGGTGTTCATGAGTCTTGAGATTTCAACTCATATAGGGCTTTGTTTTCTTAGTTTTATTGTCCTCAAATGCCTAATTTATGGTCCGAACTGATGTTAAAATGTTGATTTGCAGCAAAGAAGGCAAAAGGAGCAAGGCAAGGACATTACTGGGTAAAAAGGAGCAAAAATAGCTGAATAAGTTGAGGAAGGCAATCCTAGTGATCGCCAAGACCACTCGGTGAGCCGCTGAGTGGCTCTTTAGCTCACCTAAAGTTCCAGACTGCCAGCCCTGGGGAGAAGCCAAATTGGCAATGGATTTGGACATTCGACGAACCACCGAACGGATCGGCGTCACCAACTGGGATCGCCTAAAGTCACAGAACCATGAGGATAAAAGGTCAAGGAAAACCGCTAATGAAATGGAACAAAAGGCACATCATCGACTTGGTCGGCGATGCTCGACTTACTTCACCTAATGGTCCTGAAGGAGAAAATTTGTGAAACTATCAATTGAAATTTAAAAAGAGTTTTTAGAGGGCTCCGAGAGTTTTGAGTTTTCCTCTGTATTTTTGAAATTTTCTTGAGTTTTCCATTGTTGAACTTAGAGCTTTTGATACTTAGTTTTGAAGAATTTTCATTTGGGTTTTTGAATTAACTTGATTTGAAGCATTGTAGAGATTTGGGAACCATTACCTAGTTCATGGCTAACATCATTGGTAATTGTTTCTGTTCTTTTTTTTATGTGTGGCTAAAAGCCCAATTCTTAGGGTGTGGTCATGCGATTATTGGCTTAATTATCTAATGAGTACTGATATTTATTGATTTAAATGCTTAATTGAAGTGGGTTTAATCTATAGATGTGTATTAATCTATGAATTGTAGTTGCAAATGCAATTCTAATTTAGTGTACTGGGCTTACTTGAGAAAGAGGTTTTAGAACCAAGGTTTTCGATTGAAGAATGTAGTTATTGGGTTTATGTGGGTTCAGCTCGAGAGAGTGAATTCTAAACTTGATTCTACCCATCTAACTCGAGAGAGAGTAGATAAATTAAGGTTTTGGGTTGTTTATATTATTGAGCTTGTCGAGGTTCGAGAGAACTCGCTTGAATTGTAATAGTTGTTCGAGAGAAAGCTATTGCATCTATAGTCTAGCCTACCTACTGAGATTTAGCTATTGTTAGTAAATTCCAATTACCTATATAGCAAAATTAGCCTATAATCGATCACATCCCCGAGAATTCCTCCCTACTTATTGTTTTCCCCTATTGTCAAAATTGTTTTAGTTGCTAATTGACAAACCAATTCTCCCATCTGACATTTGTGTCACCCTTTCGATTTATCTAAATGTTTTCGATAATTTCTATTCCTACAATCGATTAGATCGCTTTATAACTTCATAACTAAATTCAAACTTGTACCGCTCCCTGTGGGTTCGACCCCAACTCATTTGTTGGGTTTTATACCAGATTACGATCATCTACACCTAGTATTGGATGAGGTGTAGTTGAGCGTTTATCAGTAGCCATTGATGATTGTCGAACATCATTTTTATGGATGATTTTGGTTATCATATAAATTATTATTGTATTCTTGTTTTAGTTTTTCATGTTTGATTACCATTGAGATAAATCCGTTATCTATTCTTGAACTTAAGAGAAGAATAGGTAGATAGAACCATAGAATACAAGGAGTGTGCTCTTTCTTGCATACCACTTGTTTAGATTTGTGTTTAGGATTGAGACTCAGAAAAACATTGTGCTTGGTTAAGAAACAAGATGAAAAATAAATGCTCTACATTTGAGTTTTTCGATACCCACTCAACGATGTAGTTAGGCGGTCAATTGGGGTAGGTGGTTAGAGGTCGAGAGATCATGATTATAATATCAACCCTCTAAATCAAGAATTTGATACCTATAAGAAATCCATGAAAGAGATGTGATACATGAATCCTTAGCATGTTGCAGCCCTAAAATGGTCTGTTTTATTGTTTTAATACCGAAATTGAAGTTGTCCATTGTTAATTACTTTCAAGTATTAAATAATTGCAATCATAGTAGTAATAACAAACAAATCAAATTCTTGAACTACACTTGCTTTAAATTGTAGATTGAGTTGAATTAGATGTAAATTGATTGTTAAGTTTTTGGGTTAAAAAATCTAGCCGTAAAAGAGCCACTGTATTACTATTGTGATCACGTACACTTGTGTGTGTCCATTAGAGAGTAACAATATGTATCTATCATACGACTAAGCCTCTTTAGATACAAGATTTAATGAATAAAAGTGATACAAGATTGAATAAGTACAAGTGATACAAGAGCGAAGGAACATAAATAATATAAGAGTCAATGAATACAAGTGATACAAAAGAGAAAAAATATAAATGATATAAGAGTGAGAGCTCAAAACACATAATTTAGCCTACAAGCACGTATAAATATAGTCCCTTGACACCTCAAAATATATTGAAATATAGCCTAAATGCACGAATGAATACAACAAATACAGTAGTCCAACATCTCAAAAAATATAGATATACAAAAGGAGAGATGAAATATAAAATCCAATGAGAGATGGTGAGAGAGGGAGTGAGGGATGCAATCTAAAGCACGTATGAATACAACAAATCTAGTCTCTTGAGACCTCAAAAATATAGAAATGCAGACAGATAGTGGTGGAAATAT
>JAJOOR010018302.1:0-38726 GCA_036250505.1 Solanum acaule | reverse complement strand
AGCCCACCAACAACATACATATATATCAACCTTCATAATTTGATCATGGAAGCATGAAAACCATAAACATCACATAATAATTCCATTTCATGATAATATGCAAAATAGACCATAATAGGATGTGTAGTAGGAATTCCATAATTCAAGAGTTCATAAATAATCATAAGGACCCATAAACTTGAAGTAGAAATAGAGGATAAATGGTTGGACTTGTGGATAGGAAGTTATTCGCTGATCAAGACTAATCTCGCCGATGGGGCCGCGAAATGGAATTTTGGGAAGTTCTTGGAAACATATAAATCAATTTTTGAAGAGAGATAAAAAGGCCTTACATACTTTAACAATACTGAACATTCTTGGAGAGCGTTTTGAAGTTAGACATTGAGGTTTTAAGGTTTTAATCTTAATTTTGGCATTGAGCATTGAAGATTTTGACAATCTTATGGATCATCTTTTTGGTAACTATTTCTTGCTTTTTGTTATGCTTGGCTATTATGTAATCGAATACAAAAATTAGCTTGTGGGTATTGTTAATAGCTTGATTTGGTGTTGTTTTGAAATGGGTTCAATTATTTACTCATGTGTTCATTTATGAACTGAAGTTGAAAATTGAGTTTCAGATTTGGCTCTTTATGCTTGCTTGTGAAAGTTGTTTAGAGTGGAATTTATGATTGATAGTTGTATTGACTCTTCTCTTTACAACTCAACTTGATAAAGTGGGTTATATTAAGGTTGTGGGTTGCTTTGCAGTGTTAAGCTTGTTGAAATTCGAAAGAACTTGTTTGAAACATACTAGCTGATTAAAAATTTGTTGTTATAGTTACAACCCTTCCTAGCTATTGGGATTCAACAACTTAAAGTGATTAGTTATTACCTATTAAGCGCAATTAGTATTCGGTTGCGCACACTCCTAAGGTCCCCTCTCTATTTTTTCAAACCCCGCATTAATTATCCTTGTTAACAATTGATTACCAAACTCTCTTGATATTGATAATTGAAACCTATTGATTTACATTATGTTACGTGTTATTTATTTCCATTCTAAAAGAACTTAGAGCACTTCAATACTTTGTACTTGAATTCTCTTCTGTACCATACCGCGTAGGATCGACCCCAAATCACCATCTGGTTTATACCTGTTAGCGACCGCCTACACTTTGAATTATAAGAGGTGTAGTTGAGCATTATCACATAACTTTAAGATTTCAGCTTCAAACCTTAGGGGAAGATGATAATATGAGAAATCAAGTCAAGTTTTAAGAATCAAATAGTGATGCGTTCAGAAAGAGTTATAGTTTTATATCAATCCGTTCATACTCTACATTATTCCTCAAAATTCAAATATTACAACAACCTAATGATGTTTTTAATATCAGAATGGTGTTCATAACCTATGAGCATACACTTCAAAGAAATGCACAGCTATGCTCAATTCCTAGAATTAGGGGAAAAGTCTTTAGACCATTGATCTTAACCTTACTTCATAAAATTATGGATATGAGCATCATGATATGAATCTATTCATATAAGCACTCATGTCTCATATTATGTTTAGTCTCTTGAATTCATGATTTACCCTTTAAGTCTAGCAAAATAACGTTATGTCAAGCATATTCTTATATTATATTTCTCGAAAGAATCGTGCTTATAATATTTCGTTCTAAGCTCCCTCAGTGACCCTTTTAGTTTTGATAATGTTGTTGATGATAGTAGTGGAGTAACGATAGATGGGAGATAATTGATGCTTTTATTGCGATTCTTAGTCCATGTCAAGACCCGTAATTTTGAAATTTTTTGTAAGCATGTGTGCCAAGCATGCTATAGTACAGTTTCAAAACACTCAGTATAAATCAATTTCTCTTATGATAGAAGCCAAGTTCACTGAGTGGCGCGGGCGCCAACCTTTAAGCAACAGAGTACTATATTTGGAGCACTACTGGCGCGGCAAGCCAGCCCCCTAGCGTATCAATGGTGCATCGCCCCAGCCCCTGCCCAGAAAACCAGACATTTTCCTCTTTAATTTCTGGCTCTAATTCACGTAGAATAGATTGGTTCTTCCAAATTTTCCTTAGATTCATTTACCCAACACAATTTCATGAAAATCTACTCGAAATCCCTCAAGAACAATGCTCATAAACAAGATCCTCACCTCAAGAACTCAACAAAACCCCATTATCAAAGAGTGAAGCACAAAAACTCAAGAAATCAAATTATTCAACCTCAAGAACGAAATTACGAATGAAAATTACATGATTGGCGTGTTGGTGAACTAACCCAATACTATGAAAACTTACATATCTCAAAAGGATTGAATCCTTGGTGAAACTCCTCAACTGTCGCAAGAATCTTGAACGAACATTTGAACTTCTCCTTTTTTTCCTCTTGAACTTCTCTCTAAAACCCTAAGTGTGATTTGGAATTGTGAGTTAATTTGGTGGCAAGGAAAAGACCAAAATACCCCTCCTCAATTCGGATGGATTTCCTTAATCGGACAGGATGAACTCAAATAGGCATATCTCCCTCACCCGAACACGGAATTTAGCAAACTTGGTGGCGTTGGAAAGAGGACTCAAAAATATTGCATTTGATATCTCATGAGCCACCTAACTCATGTTGTACTGAAAGTTATGGTCATTTGAAGTTGACCCAAAACTCATAATTTAAGACTAACTTGCAAAAATTTTGATTTAGCTCTTTCCAAATTGGTTCTTGCTAAAATTAGTTATTTCTAAGACCGATGTGTTACATAAAATTCTGAGAGACTCTAAACAAGCCACTTGACATAGCATGACGCTATGATAACAACATAACAAAAATAAGGCGTGAGTGGAATAAAAGTCTCACAATGATAATCTCATACTATACCAATATTAGAGTACAAAACTGAAAATATGGAAATCTACTAAGTTTGACACAAGCCTCTACTAAACATAGGTGTGGATAGGATAAGCCCTAGCTCATGAAATAGTCTAAAATCTAAAATAACATGAAGAAACTTAAAGTGTGGTCATGCTCTCAAATCATGTGGACTCACCAAAAGCTTATCAAAGTTGATCAATCCAACTAGCCACAAGCGGATGGAGAATCGTCATAACTTACATTATAAGGCAATATACGCACAAGAGATGTATGATGTCAGTACTCAGAATTTAGTGAGTATGAGGAAAGATGCATGAGTATAACATAAGCATAACAAGTGTGAAAACATGATAATTCGTGACAAAGTAAAACATATCAAAATCTGATAAGCTGAGTTCATAAATCATATGAAGATTAATGAAATAAGCTAAAACCAATTCATAAGTAGAATCTCATAACATATGGCTAAAACATGAGCTATTAGGAGATCATATTCTATTGTAGGAGATACCGTTAACCGACATAAACCATGTGAGCTATAACATGGAATACATTATATTGCTCCCACATCAAAATGAGAGTTTCCTACTTGCCAAGGTAAGGACCATGTTCGGAAGCTTAGATGGATCCATTACCTATTGTACAATCGGGACATCTTATGAGGGCACGTATTTTAGGGACCTAGGTAATCACCGCTAGTGTGACTCAGTGCTAAGCAAAATCCTATTGGAAACATGTATAATCAAATCATATTCTTTTTCTTAATATTTGAAATGGTAAGAATCTAGTGATACCATTCAATCATAAAGACTCATAATCACAAGAATAACTCATTTAAAATATCATGATTTCATAACATAATCAATTTATAAGAGATACTTAATTGAAAGCATCTAAATCATGATAATATTTCAATAATAAGAATAATAAAATCAGAAGAAACCTAATTTAATAAAATCATGTTGACAGTTTATTCGAAAGCATCCTTGAATCATAATCTCTTCAATTCATATTGCATGCATAATCTTAAAGCTTGATTTCATAATCAAATTATTCATGTAATGGGTTCTTGTGGAAATCATTAAAACCATGTAATTATGACAAATTCTTGCATAATAAGATTATATGATTTTAAAAATTTACTCAAATCATTAAAACCCAATTCTTAATCATGAAGCCCTAAGATTTGGGTAAGAATCATAGAAGAGAAATTGAGGCTCTTTTGGAACTCGGTGGAAAGAAAGGAATTGATTGATAAATTTCCCACATACCTTAATGAATCCAAGCCTTGAAATGTTGAGTGGAGACTTGAAGCTTGGAGAAATCCCAGATCACATTGAGAGAATTCTTTGGAGAAGAAGACTTGAGAGCTTTTGGGGTTTTGAGAGAATGGAGATAATTTTAAGTGTAAAATCAATTATAGGGCTTAATAATAGTCTAGAAATGATGTAGTTTAGGAATTAAAATTTTAGGAAAATATCCAAATAGCCCTGAATTAGAATTGCTGAATTGACTCTACAACACCATACTTCTACAAATTTTACTGGTCATCGATAGACCAAGTACTGCAAACAATTTTAACTGATGTTTAGAAACTACAAGCCACCTTTTACGATCCACCAAGCCAACCACGAACCGTAAACCCTATCGTTGTCATGACCCCGCCCATCGTGATTGGCACCCACCCTAACTCTCCAGTGGGAGAACATTACTACAATCCAAACAAAGCAACTAATCTAAAAACTAAAACATTTAAGTTACGAAAGCGAGTTAAATACTAAGGAAAGAAATAGGGAGTTCCCATAAACTCCAACAAAAGTCTAACAACGAACTAAACAATGCAGAAGAAATAACCTAGAACCTGAAAGTCAATGTACCAAAACATCTAAAGTTCAACAAGTCAAAACAAGAAGGGGTACAACCCTAAACTAACGAACTAATCAACTAACTAGAAAAGTCAAGGTCTGAAATGGTGGACATAGATGAAAGAGAACTCATGGTAGCCAGAAAGAAACGGCTCACCCTTGAATTTGAACGATCACTGATCTTCTAACCAAGGTCTGTTAGTAGCCGCTTGAAGATGCCCTGTACTCAACAAAGAAAGAGCAAGTGCAGTATCAGTACACAACCACAATGTACTGGTAGGATGACACGGCTATCCCACTTAAGTGCAACATACATAAGTCAATACAACAATATAATCGCATGCATATATTGAACATATACAATATTATCAACATCTATGAACACCAAACAACTTCACATTTCTCAAGATACACAATTATGACAAGTCATTGGTCCTCTCATGGAACCTAACCAAACAATTAGCATACCGGAACATGGTACCCGATCTAATGTTTATGCCGGAAATTAGCAACTGATCCCATAGTTATGCTAGAACGTGGTAACCGATCCCATAGTTATGCTAGAACGTGGTAACCGATCCCATAGTTATGCCAAAACGTGGCAACCGATCCAAGTTAGTTATGCCGGAACGTGGCAATCGATCCATTCAACATACCACAATCACAGTCACAAGTATATCCTCAAGATCATACATTTAAGTCATGATTTCATGGCAATCATCATTCCTCTATCTCATTTACAACAAGTGTGATCAATAATGCAACATTCATATACATTCATGTATCATAATGAAGAAAGAACCAACATACATCACACAATAATAGAATCACAACCATCACCTACCTCGAAACATGTTGAACCCTAAGAAACTTGATCCTTCCCTTTCCGGATTCGTTCCTCTTGTTCTTGGTCTACAAACAATCATGATAACACGGGAATCAATAAACAATCACTAATTACCCATATTATCAACAATTCTAATAACCCTAGATCATACCCATGACCCCAAGTATCTTAAATGGGGTTGTTTCCACCATAGAATCTAGATCAAAACCCTCCCCCATCGATAATTACCCATTCTATTTTGTTCTACGGATCGAAAAACGGATTCGGTGAGTGAAAACCTTACCTTTTGCTTCATGAATGGTGGAAAATTGTTAAAAGTCGTCTGGGGTCCGTTCCTTAGCTCTAAAAATTGAAAAGTGCAGAATGAGGCTGTTTAGGGGTTTATTTATGACCTTAAGGCATGTCTGGCCCACCACAACGGCCCTCACCCCGCTACAGTGGCAGGGGTGGATCTACATGGAGCATGACCGGTGCTCGAACACCCATTAACCCCGACAATGTTCTTGTATATTTATATAGAAAATCTGCAAAAATGAATATATAATAGATATCAGCACCCATTAATTTTGAACAAAAGCACTGATGGGTGCTTTGGTTCAGGGCCTGATCTTAAAAGTCATGCGGGCAGGGTTGTAGGTCGAGGGATCGATTTTCCCTAGCGGCCCATTTTTTCCCCCATAAATTATACATTTTTCATACAATTACATCTCAATCTTTTACGACCTTCATAAATGTTCTTCCATAGTCTTTTTTAGCTATATTTGACCACACTACATAATTTAGGTTGGAAGTTAGATCTCATTCTTGAAAATTAATTAATGAAGCCTTAGTAATCTTTAGAAACATATCTCTCGTTCACATCATGTATTTTCTTGAACATAAAATAAATTATTATTTATAATATCATATTAAAATGCATTTCAAATTGATTCATGAGAAATTTTATTTGACTGTTTTGAAAAAGACATTTGTAATTTCTCATGAATCAATTTGAATTGCATTGTATTAGCCCAAATTTAAAATGGGATGAAATAAATAGATCAAATGAGTCCATACAATAAAATAAGTGGATTATTAACTTATCCAAAAATAAATGAATTAGACGAATCATGAATATTTAGACTATTTTTTTGCCCACCCCTACCAAAGAGTGATTTGCCTGACTCATGAGTTAACAGTAGGTGTTCAACATCTGATATAACATTTAAAATTTTATTTGCAAATTATGTATCAATATGTATAGATACAAAAACAAAAATAATCTTTAGCGATAATTATTTAACGATAATGGCTTAATTACTGCTAAATGTGTATTTTTAGCGGCAATTAACACTTCTTGATGTTACATTTTCTTGAATGGTAGCTACTTTCCACGAAAGTCCAAGCGTAAATCTCTTGATGTTATATATTCTCATCATTTGCGTGTTGATATTTGTTATGTCTTTACTAATTTACATCTTCAAGAGCTTAATAATTGTTTTAATGATGTGAGTAGTGACTTGCTTGGTATGACTAGCTTGAATTTAGTTAGTTCATTTGGTGGTTTTTGATAAGAACAAGATAATGAGATTGACTGAGTATTATATGAATGAGTTTGATATCAATAAGCTTTGAGATCTCAGTTGTTAGCTTGATAATTTTATAGTTTATGCTCGTAATTTTGATAAGAGGTTCTTCAACTTGAAGAGAATTAGTGACTTTGCTAAAGTATTGGTGAAGTCAAATCTACATCAAACTTGGCTACTTGTATATTTGTTTATCAAGTTGACTCTCATTCTTCGTGTTGCTACTGTTTCTGTGGAACAAGCTTTTTTCATCCATGAAGTACATCAAAAATGAATTTCATAGTAGTATAGGTGATGAACTTTTTAATGGTTGTGTAGTGCTCATTTCCTTAACATAAAAATAAATGAGGATGCTTGCAAGAGTGAATTATTAGTTGTAATTGGTAGGAGAAGCTAGGAAAATTTGGACTTCAATGAAGAGTTTTTAACTATAACGTTTAAATAGTTGTACACTTATACAGTTATACAATGCGATTTATAGTAACTTTATAATAAGAGAAATGAACACCCACGAGCCTAAGATCTTGGATCCGCCACTGTACAGCGGCCCCGCCAGAGCGACAAAACCCAGGGCCAAAGCGGCTTGCACGAGCCAGTGAGCTATTTTAATAAATTCAAGACCCCCATTTCACAGCACACCTTTAGCCAATGACGTTCATAAAATACCCTTCATGCTAAGATCGATTTTGGGAGTTCTACTCGCCCAAATTCAATTATGTAAAGTCGTACGGATTCCTTAACGAGTTATCTAACTACTCATGTAATCAAAATCATAATTAACTCCCCCGATTGTTACGAGATTTCCCTACACCTTAAAGACTCCAATTTCGTCCAAATCTGGACTAGGTTGGGAAAATCCAAATACTACGAAAAAGTTTTTCGGTCCCAAACTTTCCCCCGTTGGTATTTCTATAACGACGGGAACATTTCGTTACAATAGATACCAATTTACCCATCACTCTTCCCCGAGTGACAAAACTTAAGAAAAATAGGCTAAGGCAAGAATAAAGTAGTACCTGAATCGACAAACAATTGGGGATACTTGTCTCGCTTGTCCCTCTCGGTCTCCCAACTAGCTTCCTCAACTAGACGATGCTTCCATTGAACTTTTACAGATTTAATCTCCTTGGTCCTCAACTTGCATACGTCACGATCAAGAATTGCAATCGGTTCCTCCTCATATTGGAGGTCTTTGTCTAACACAATTGAGTCCCACTTAATGATATAATCCTTGTAACCATGATACCTCTTCAACATGGACACATGAAATACCAGATAAACACCCGATAGATTAGGAGGTAATTCCAATCTATACGCTACTGATCCTACACATTCAATAACCTCAAAGGGACCAATATATCACGGACTTAGTTTGCCCTTCTTGACAAATCCCATCACCCCTTTCATGGGTGATACCTTAAGAAGAACATTCTCACCAGTTTGAAACGCCATGTCTCTTACCTTATGATCCACTTCTTCTGTCTACTCTGGGCTGCTAGAAGCTTAGCTTGAATACTCCTCACCATATCTTGAACATCCTTCACTAAATATACCCCCAATGATTTCACATCTCCAGCCTCGAACCATCCTATGGGTGATCTACATCTCCTCCCATAGAGTGCCTCAAATGGTTCCATATATATGGTGGAGTGATAAGTATTATTATAGGAGAATTCACACAAAGGTAAGAACTTGTCCCAATGCCTTCCAAAATCAATCACACATGCCCTCAACATGTCTTCTATCACTTGGATAGTCCTCTCTGATTGCCCGTCTGTCTGTGGATGGAAATCTATACTAAAAGTGAGTTGTGTGCCCAATTCATCATGTAATTTCTTCCAAAACTTGGATCTGAATTAGGTACCATGGTCTAAGATGATAGAAAAGGGGCACCCCATGCAACCTTACTATCTCTTTCACATACAACTTAGCCAATTGTTCAGCATTATAATCTATTCTTACCAGAATAAAATGGGCTGACTTAGTCAATCTATCAACCACTACCCAAATAGAATCAAACTTCCCCAAAGTCTTGGGAAGACCAACCACAAAATCCATGGCTATCCTCTCCCACTTCCATTCCTGAATTGGCCTTCTTTGAAGAAAACTTGCAGGCCTTTGGTGTTCATATTGCAGTTGTTGACAATTTTGACACTTATCCACAAACTCCGCTATATCCTTCTTCATGCCTGGCCACCAATAAATTTGCTTCAGATCTCGGTACATCTTGGTCACACCCGGATGAATAGAATATCGCGAACCATGGGACTCTATCAATTTGAATCAAATCATCAACTTGAGGAACACAAATTCTTCCTTTGAAACTAAGTACACCTTCCGCATCAACAGTGGTCTCTTATGCCTTACTAAGCGCAATCTTCTTTCTAAGCTCCTCCAGATTTTCATCTTCAAATTGTTTGGCCTTGATCTTCTCCATGAATGTGGCCCTCACTTCAATGCTAGCTAGCACCCCACCTCTTTCTGAGATGCCCAACTGCTTGAACATAGACTCTAAGGTCTAAATTTCCTTAGCCAAAGGTCGCTTGGTTATACTTAAGCAAGCTAAACTACCCATACTCACCGCTTTTCGACTCAAAGCGTCTGCTACCACGTTTGCCTTGCCCGGGTGGTATTAAATGGTCACTTCATAATCTTTAAGTAACTCCATCCACCTTCGCTGTCTTCAATTAAAATCCTTTTGAGTTAACACATGTTGTAAACTATGATGATCAATAAATACCTCACACTTAACACCATAAAGGTAATGCCACCAAATCTTAAGAGCAAACACTACCGCTACCAACTCTAAATCATGTGTTGGATAATTTCTCTCATGCACCTTCAATTGACGCAAGGCATAAGCTATAACATTCTTATCCTGCATCAACACAACACCCAAACCAGAATGTGAAGCATCACAATAAACAATAAAATCTTTACCTTCAACCGATAGTGCTAGAATAGGCGCGGTGGTTAAGAGAGTCTTGAGCTTTTGAAAGCTCTCCTCACATTTTTCAGTCCATTGAAATGGTACCTCCTTTTTGGTTAAATTAGTCAAGTGTGTGGCAATAGAAGCAAAGTTCTTCACAAATCGATGATAATATCTAGTGAGCCCAACAAAACTACTAACTTCCATCACAGAGCTAGGCCAAACCCAATTCTTAACCGCCTCAATCTTTTGAGGATCTACCATTACCCCTTCTTTCGAAACTACATGCCCCAAGAATACAACTGAAGTCAACCAAAATTCACACTTAGAAAATTTAGCATACAACCTTTGTTTCCCAAGAACACTCAAAACAATATGAAGATGGTTGGCATGCTCTTCCTCACTTTTTGAATAGACCAAAATATCATCAATAAAGACTATGACAAATGAATCAAGAAATGGTCTGAACACCCCATTCATCAAACTCATGAAAGCTGCATGCGCATTCGTCAAACCAAAAGACATAAAAAAAAAACTCATAGTGCCCATAGCGAGTTCTAAACGCTATCTTGGGCACATCCTCAGGCCAAATTTTCAACTGATGGTATCCAGACCTTAGATAAATCTTAGAGAAAACTAATGCACCTTGCAATTGATCAAAAAGATCATCTATTCGAGGCAAAGGATATTTGTTTCGAATAGTGACCATATTCAATTGCCGATAATCTATATACATTCTCATACTACCATCATTTTTCTTAACAAACAAAACTAGAGCACACCATGGGGAAGCACTAGGACAAATAAATCCCTTATCAAGAAGCTCTTGGATTTTAGCCTTAAGCTCTCATAATTCTGTCGGATCCATGCGATATGGAGGAATAGAATGGGATGAGTACCAAGTTCTAAATCAATGTGGAAATCTATATCTCTATCCGGAGACATACCAGACAAATCATTTGGAAACACTTTTCTAAATTCTGACACCACGGGAATGGATTCAATAGATGGAGTTTCAACCTCAATATCCCTAACATGAGCCAAATAAGCCACACAACCCTGAATTACCGGTTTTCTAGTCCGAATGGAGGATATGATTTTAGCTTGCTTAGGCTTAAACACCCCTTCCCACACTATTTTTCCCTTCCCAGAATTTCTAGAATTACAGACTTAGTATTACAATTAAGCACCGCATAATAGGGGGACAACCAAGTCATACCTAAGATTATATCAAAATAAGTCATATCTAGAATCACCAAATCAGATCAAGTCTGAAAATCCATAAACAAAATAGGACAAGCATGATAGACATGGGTAACTATGACTGACTCTCCAATTGGGGTAGAAACATGGATAGGGGCATCAAGTATATCAGAAATCATATAAAAATTTGAGGCAAATCTCATGGATACATATTAATAAGTAGAACACGGATCAAATAACACATTAGCCATCCGGTCACAGACAAGAATAGTACATATGATCACTGCGTCAGACGCCTCTGCCTCATTCTTGCCTGGAAAGGCATAACACTGAGCCCTATCATCTTACCGAGCCACTTCCCTGCTTGGTTGCACATTAACCCTGCCTGAATTACCATTTCCTCTACCTCCATGGCCTCACTGATTACCTACTCACCCACCTTGTGGATGCCCTTGACCATTATTACCATTCCCCGCGGGTACCACTTCTCTAGACTGCTGTTGCACGGAATCTAATACACGTGGGTGGGGACAATCCCTCCCCATATGCCAGGTTCTACACAATTGTAGCAAGTACGATCAAAAGATGGTCTGCCGCCCGTCGAAGGCGCGACTCCCTGACTATCAAGAAAATTATGAGGTGGAGTTTTCGAGTAATTACCTGTAGAGGAGGGCATAGCGGACTGAATTGGCTTGGCTGCAAGCATTGTCCTCCCTGAACCTCTGGAATAAGAACCTTGAAAGTTGCCTAAATTCTTGGGCCATTTTGCCAATGCCTTAGCCTGATCGTCTGGCCTCACCCCCTACACTTTATTAACATAGTTTGTTACCTTATTGAAACTCCTCCTTGCAGAAGTCATATGAACAAATAATACTTGCAAGTCAGAATTTAGTCCCCTAATAAATAACCGGATTCTCTCTTCCTCAGTAGTAACCAATTGAGTAGCGTATCTAGACAAAGCGTGGAACTTGGCCTCATAAGCAGCCACATTCATACTACCTTGCTTTAAAGTCATGAACTCATCCTTCTTCCGATCCATCAAAGTCCTTGGCACATATTTCTCCAAAAACAGAGCATGAAATTGGGTCCAAGTAAGTGGAGGTAAGTAGAAGATCTGCATTCCATAAAAGCTCTCCACCACTGGTTAGCCTCACCTTGAAGTTGAAAGGACACAAACTTAACTCCATGCTGATGGACACTTCCCAACTTATGAAGCCTCTCATAGCAATCTAAGATAAACTCATAAGCATCCTCATTCTCAGAACCAAGAAACACAAGAGGCTTTGGATTCAAAAACATAGTCAATATTTCATGCTTATTACTAGTCATAACAGAACCCAACAAAGGATTGAAGAAAGCATCATTACCTCTCATTCCACCCGTCTTGGGCGCAGTGCTAGCAACATGAGGATTAGCGGGAGCTTGAGTTGCTTGAACAAAAGAAAGCACTCCAATACCAACCAACCCTTTTAAAAATGACATGATCTGTTGAGCTAATACTGGGTCTATGGGAGGAACATCGGTAGTCTCATCCTGCACCTCTTCCTCTTGTCCCACATCCTCATCATTCTCAACATCAACATTTTCCTCTATCTCTTGATGATGCGCATGATGGTTCTTATTCAAAGGAGCATTCTCAACAGGAGCTCCATTCCCAGCAGGCGCTACTCTTCCATGGCCTCTACCCTTAGCTCTTCCTCTACCCCTTCCTCGATCGTGACCTATCATTGTAGATTCCTCAGATGGAGCATTGACGAGATCTATGTGCCTGACGTCGTTGAAACTAGTATTAACCAACTGCGGACAGAAGAGTGAAGGAGGTTATATACCAATTTGAATCGCTAGATACCAAATGGAATCAAGTCATAGCACGAAAGAAGACAGGAGAAAATAGATAGATTTTCTAAAGTCCTACAGGCTCTCGAAGAAAAGTAAAAGCATCCCTGTACCGTTCCGCAAGACTCTACTAGACTCATTTTGGTATATCGAGATCAATGAACCTAGGCTCTGATACCAACTTTGTCACGACCCTAACAGTCTTGATTGGCACCCACCCTAACTCTTTGGTGGGAGAACCATTACTACAATCCAAACCAAGTGACTAATCTAAAAAATAAAGCATTTAAGTTACAGAATCAAGTTAAATACTAAGGAAAGAAATAGGGAGTTCCCATAAACTCCAACAAAAGTCTAACAATGAACTAAACAATGCGGAAGAGTTAACCTAGAACCTGAAAGTAAATGTACCAAAACATCTAAAGTGCAACAAGTCTAAACAAGAAGGGGTACAACCGCAAACTAACGAACTAATCAACTAACTAGAAAAGTCTAAGTTCGAAATAGTGGACATAGACAAATGAGAACTCATAGCAGCCCGGAAGAAACGACTACCCTTGAATTCGAATGATTACTGATCTTCTAAGCAAGGTCTGTCAGTAGCCGCTTGAAGATTCTCTGTACTCAACAAAGAAAGAGCAAGTTCAGTATCAGTACACAACCACATTTTACTGGTAGGATCACGCGGCTATACCACTTAAGTGGAACATACATAAGTCTATACAACAATATAATCACATGCTTATATCGAACATATACAATATTATCAACATATACGAACACCGAACAACTTCACATTTCTCAAGATACATAATTATGACAAGTCATTGGTCCTCTCATGGAATGCAACCCAAACAAATAGCATACCGAAACGTGGTACCCGATCCAACGTTTATGCCGGAATGTGGCAACTGATCCCATAGTTATGCCAGAACGTGGCAAACGATCCAAGTTGGTTATGTCGGAATGTGGCAACCGATCCATTCAACACACCACAATCACAATCACAAGTATATCCTCAAGATAATACATTTAAGTCATGATTTCAAGGCAATCATCATTCATCTATCTCATTTACAACAAGTGTGATCAATAATGCAACATTCATATACATACGTGTATCATAATGAAGCAAGGGCAAACATACATCACAAAATCATAGAATCACAACTATCACCTACCTCGAAAAAAGATTGAAACCCCAAGAAACTTGATCATTCCATTTCCGGATTTGTTTTGCTTGTTCTTGGTCTACAACAATCATGCTAACACGGGAATCAATAAAAAATCACTAATTACTCGGATTACTAACAATTCTAACAACCCTAGATCATACCCATGACCCCAAGTATCCAAAACACATTGTTTCCACCATAGAATCTAGATCAAAACCCTCCCCCATCAATAATTACCCATTTTATTGCGTTCTACAGATCGAAAAATGGATTTGGGGAGTGAAAAGCTTACCTTTAGCCTCAAGAATGGTGGAAAACTGTTAAGAGTCACCTGGTTTCGTTCCTTAGCTCTAAAAATTGAAAAGTGCAGAATGAGGTCATTTAGGGTTTATTTACGACCTTAAGTCGCATCTGGCCGGCCACAGCGGTCCTCACCCCGCTACAGCAGCCCCGCCAGAGCGACATAACCCAGCGCCAAAGCGGCTTGCACGAACCAGTTAGCTATTTTAATAAATCCAAGACCCCCATTACACAACACACCTCTAACCAACGACGTTAAAAAAAAACCCTTCACGCGAAGATCGATTCTGGGATTTCTACTCACCCGAATTCAATTCCTTAAAGTCATATAGATTCCTTAACAAGTTATCTAACTACTCATGTAATTAAAATCATAATTAACTCCCCCGATTGTTACCATATTTCCCTACACCTTAAAGACTCCGATTTTGTCCAAATTTGGACTAGGTTGGCAAAATTCAAATACTACGAAAAAGTTTTCCAGTCCCAAATTTTCCCCGTTGGCATTTCTATAATGACGGGAACACGTCGTTACAATCGTACACGAAGTCTCTCAAATTCCATGAAAAGCCATACTTTATTGTACGAGCCATGCACTTTGTTTGTATACCCAAGGCATTGATTTCACCCAAGTCTGGATCTCACCCTACGAGCCTCATGCACGAGTTGTACATCCTTCTACGACTCGTCCTGCTTGTTCGTACAACCTCAATAGAGACATGACAATTTCCCCAACTTCTTGGTCTCATCTACAACCCGTAGGACTATATAAAGTTCGTACATTGCCTCATACAAACCTACACCAACAAATATTTCTACGGTTCTTACCAAATCAGCTTTCCAACTTCTGAGGTGTTACAATATCTCCCTCTTGGAAATATTCATCCTCAAATGGGACTCAAATTAGCATGCGTAGAGTAGGGAAAGAGATCTTACACTCCAACAGAAATACAAATCACATCAAAATGCATAAAACCAAGGACTTATCGACCCTTAGCTAAAATATGAACCTTAAAACTGATTTCATGAATATGCATACATATGGAAACATGAGAATAGCTCAAATGCATGGATCTGAAAGAGTAAACATGAGGATCTAATACCTCAAGCTGAAACTCAAGCGGAGGGAAAGATATAGGGGTACTAGGGCATCATATCGACTTTGGTCTCCGAGGTAGCACCCTCAACTAAATGATTCATCCAAAGTACATTCACCGAAGCAACTTCTTTATTCCACAATTTCTGCACTTGACGATCTAGAATTTCAATCAGAATATCTTCATAAGAAAGACTGTCTTTCATACCAACATAATTCCATTTCGAGACTCGAGACTCTAATTGCTACCAAATTCCACTTTAGACCTTTCAACTTTCAAAACTTTCAAAAATCATAACTTATCAATCAAATTTCAAAACCAACTTTACAAACTGATCAGAAATGACTCGGGGCAATTATGGAGAGGGATACAACATTATTTTTTATAAAAAAATTGAAAATTGACTTTCCAGATCATTGCACCTTGAATTGTAAAGAATATATGGAATTTAAAATGAAAATTACTATTTCTCCACTAAAATATTTCATTGAAAAATGTGCAATGGTTTTTTTTATATTTACTTTGAGTGAATTAGAGAGAAATTTTTTTATTGTTTTTTCATACAGAAAAGTTAGTAAGTGTCACAATATTTCAAAAAGAATTTGTTTCCTAAAGAACAGTTTCTTCAATGAGCTTGTTCAGTGGAAAATGTTTGGAATATCATATCTTATAATATAAAGCTATCATTGATTCACAGAGGAAAAAGTCTGCATTTGTAGTAGTGAGATCAAAATCTAATTCCTTAAGATTTATTTTTAAAAAATTGTTTTACCTAAATCAGTAGCCATTTGAATTGTAAATTTTTCAACTGAACGTCACAATTTTCAAATGATTCTATTGTATATTGATAACGTCTAAGAATCCATCAAGAGTTAAGGGACTTGGTCCTTTATTGAGAACAACTAAGAAAAGAAAGAAACATACCACAAATAAGAAAGTAAAGAAAACAAGATTTGTATGTTGAAACCTTCTTGTTCAAGGAAGGGAAAAGCACGACCTACTACATGGAATTTCTTCAACAACTTCACTAAAATAGAACAAAGTTTCACATTACAATCTCTTGCAATCTACGAGTTAAACTCTTAGTACATTCCCCCTCACAACAACTTTATTGTAAGCTTTATTACAATGCTTATATTGCAAAGAACAACTAACTTAGCTAACTCTTTCTGACAGGTAATCTGTTCAACAAATAAGGTACACAAATAGACCAACAACTAATTTCTTCAACAATGAAGAGTAGGTTTACAATGATAAGAAGAAAATACATACACTTAGCAACTTAGAACCTATAGACATCTTCAATTTTATTGAGAGGGTCCTCAGTTGTTACAGCCTTGCCATCTTGCAACCAATGGCGGCTCAAGGATGAGCGCTATCTTTTGAGTTTTGAAAAAATAGTTTTCTACGATTCTTACCAAATCATCTTTCCAACTTCTGAGCTGTTACCATATCTTCCCTATAGGAATATTCATCCTCGAGTAGGACTCAAGTTAGCATGAGTAGAGTATGCAAAGAGATCTAACAATCCATTATAAATGCAAATCAACTCAAAATGCATAAAACTAAGGACTAATCGACCCCACTAAAATATGAACCTTAAAACTGATTTCATGATTATGTATACATATAGAACCATGAGAATAGCTCAAATGCATGGATGCATAAGAGTAAACATGAGGATCTAATACCTTAAGCTGAAACTGAAGTGGAGGGAAAAAAATGGGGGTACTTGGATAGCATATTGGCTTCGGCCTCCCAGGTAGCACCCTCAGCTAAAAGATTCCTCCAAAGTACTTTCATGGAAGCAACTTCTTTATTCCTCAACTTCCTCACTTGACAATCAATAATTTCAAAAATTGTGGTTGAAAATGAGAAGAAACCCCTCTATTTATAGACAACAAAAGGGTAGTATGAACAAGTATTTTTTGTTTCTTATCTAAAAAGTCATGACCTTTCCTAGAAGTCACAACCCTTTTAAAAAGTCACAACTTATTGAAAAAGTCATAACTCTTAGGAAAAGTCACAACTCATCGAAAAATCACAACCCTATGAAAAAAGTCACAACTCATCAAAAAAGTCACTATACATTATATATATTATTTTTATTGTTTTAATAAAAGAAGTAGCATAAGTAAGAAAATTTATAATTGAAAATACGTACGGTAGATAAGAATTTTTGCATAAAACTTATTTGACTCCTAAAATAGTATTGGCACTTTATGATGAAATAAAGAGAGCATAGATTTGATTCAAATTAAAATGGTTCATATTTGTGCATGAAAGTTTTGACTTGTTTAATCCTTCAAAGTGTAGATTTTTTTCATATATAAAAGGTATATTAATTAATAGAAATAATGTGTAGACTAGATACCATTCTAAGAAAATCTTATTCAGAACTATATTTACGAATTTATTATTATTCTATTTCTATCTTCCAGGGAGATTAGGAGAAACTCTCAATTTCACAATAATTAGAAGGAAAATATAAGATGGAATAAAGTCAGTCCTTACTTTACATTAATAAGAAAAAGAAATATTTGTGCATGAAATTTTTGACTTGTTTTTTAATCTTTTAAGGCAACGATTTTTCTCTTATAAAAATTGTTTATTAATTATGAGAAATCATATCTAGAACTAAATTTTAGGATTAGTATTTATGTTTTTCTATTAGTATCTTGGAGGCAAATTAGAAGGAAAAATACTAATATAATTACCTAATGAGTATAAGCAAAAAAAAAAGGGAAAGTTTGTTGACATTTTGGTAACAAAATTTGTATATATGACATGAAGTTAATGGCTTGGTTTATGTTCAAGGTACTTGTCCTTCTATAAATTAGGTGAATACTTTCATATATTTTCAAGTGAATATTTCACTAAGATAAAAAGGGAACTTTATCTGCAATAGACATCATGCCAATCAAATGGTAAAGATTTTAAATTCACTAGAAATATAACATTATTTATAGATTTTGATGTGTATGCTTATATGTATAATTTGTTACTTTGCTTGTTGTCAGGATTTTGCACTGGCGGCCAAATGCAGGCACACCAATCAACACTCAAATACTCACAGAAGTATCTCAGTATGTTGAGAACATTAATGGTGTTAAAGATGGAACAAGGAAAAATACTCTTAGCTTTTATAAGCCTATACTCAAAGGTATTCCATTACAACATATGTCTGTAAACACAACATAAAGGATAGATCCCTTTTTTCCTCTCGATTCATTGTAAAGTAAATTTTTAAAAGTACACTTCCGTTCATGTAAGTGATTTGATATTGGAGTGATTTTTTTCCTTAATAGAACAAGCAAATGCATCGGAGTTTCCTCAAAACTATTTGGGGATTTCACTTCAAGGACAGCACAACAAGTATTATATGCTAATTAGAGAGCAACGATTGATTGTCAAAGCAGAGTCATCTATTCAGATGATAATGGAGACCTTGCAGTCTTACAAAATAAGGGTTGCACTTAATTTTGAGGTTTATATTACTGAGATTTGCTAATTATTATTGTTCGTACTATAGGAGGATGATTAACTTATATAGAATTATCCACGATTTTTATTTCGTAAATTGAAGAGTCCATAAGTAATATTATCTGCATGTATTGTGCTTCAATATTTTGAGAAAATTAAAGAGCTTCTCCAATTTAAGATTACTATTTACCTTATAAAAATATGAAGATTGAAGAAATTCGAGATCACAACATACTAAATATTAGTTCGTCTATTTGTCAATCAGTCATAAAATAAGGCTTCAATTCTTATAGAATTGTGTCATCCAATTGGACTTTTCCTAACAACAACTCATTCATTGAACTGATCAAGAATTTTCTTGTAATAGAAAAAACATTATATATTGTTGGTAAAGATTGTATGTTCTCTATAGTTATTCATAGAAGATAATTTTGATACTTAACAGTATTTGGACTGCTTTGGATTGTGTTTCAGAATTCACACAAAGAACTTACAAAGCACTACATCGTAATACTTATTTAAATATTTGACCCATATAGGGATTTCAGTTCGACTTGGTGACTTTAGGGTGTGAGTGGGCAAAGTGTTCCAATAAACTCTGAGAACTTGAGGGGAATAATTATAGAGGTATGAAATACTTTTAGACATTTATTCTCAGTTGAACGCTTGTTATGTTGCTAAGTCTTTTTTGAAACATTGATATATTATGATCTTTTATGCTTTTTATGTTGAATGAATAGAAATTCATTTATTTAGCTTTACCTAAAAACATAATGATATCTTTTGTCCTTTTTAATGCTAAAATATTGTCACATAAACATATTTTTACTTGAGACATTGATGGGACTAGATGAAGGACATTGCTTCCTACTTATTTTAACCTTAAAAGAAGAAGAGATGAAAAAGATGAAGGTATGATGGGATGGATAAGAATTAAGTCAATATTTGTAGATATTTGTGGGCAATTCGATTGGCAGGTCTAATCGATTCATAACCTCTCGATTACAACCCTCATTCATGCAAGGATAGGTGATTATGGCTCCATACTGAGTTTTATGAAATATCTTAGAACATGTTATGACTTTCTAGTACTTTTCTCCACATTGTCATTGCATTGCAATGGTATAACACAAATTTTAAGCAATTTCTATTATGAGCATGTTGGCCTCACATGATGTTTAATTTATTTCTTTTATAGATGGAGTATCTACCGATTTCCTCATGGAAAACATCACACCATATTATGGGTGAATTCTTCGACATATGGAAGGAGGCCCTTGCGAAAAGATCATTACCAGGTCATTTTGTGCACATTGAACCAAATTTTGCAGAGTATGGCCTCTCTGATCAGTACACTTCACAACACACAATTGTACAATATGATAGCATCATAACTCAAATGGTAGCAATTGCTATATCATCACATGGAGTTAGAAATTAGAATGTTTTGTTAATATTATATTTAGAAATGAATTAGGAATATGCACACAGAACATGATGTCGTTACAAAACTACTTTCTTATGTACTTACAACTAAAATCCAAATTCCAATAGTAAGCAAGCTTAGAGATACTATGATTTCATATCACTGTAATTCCTTCTCTTTTAACTGGGTGATATAAAAGTTAAATTTTTTCTTTTGTTCGAAAAGTTGTAAAAATGATATATAAACTTCTAAGTCTATGCAAGATAAGTAGGGATTGAACTTTCGAGAGTCAAGCTTTCTTGCTAAATATGGTATATATTTACCTTAAAAAAAGGACCACCTGGCATGATTGAAAATTAAGGAGAAATAAGAGCAAGTCAATATACATGCTAAAAAGATTTTGGTTAAGCTACGATGGAGAGATTCAAATGAAAAAGGAGATTTCAAGCTTATATAAGATTTTAAAATTCTAAGTAACACATTTCAACTTTCTGTCACGGCCCAAAAATGGACGTGATGACACTTGTCTAATCCCATCAAGACAAGTTGACCAAAAACTCAAATAATAACGATAGACGCAGAAGTAAAACAACAATAAAGGTCTAACACCATATAATAATGCAGAAAATCATAATCAACTCAAACAAACCCCCAAAATGTGGTCGTCACGTATCCAAGTCTCTAATGTATTACAATAGAAATGAAGAAAAATGCAAGTCTCAATGTCATTGTTTCTAGAGAACAAGCACATAAATAAGGAATAAGAGGGCCTGTTGAGATGACAAGAAACTACCTCTTAAGTCTCCACAATGATGCCTCAGATGAAGTATAGAGGAAGGATAATCACGAAGCCCAAGGATCGTAACCTAAATAAGTGAAGAAGCAAGGAGTGAGTATCAAACAACATAGTACTCAGCAAGCAAACCTCTAAACACAAAGTAAAGTAATATAGTATACAGATACTCCTAACACTCCACTTAAACTTTCACAACTACAACCTACCAAAAATCAGCCCAACCTAACAGTTCACAATTCACATAGCATATACCTCAATCACCACTCTTCAACCATTATAGATCATCTTCATCAATCACAAGTTCAAGGAAAATCACTCACAAGTTCATAGATAGTAATGATGTGCAATGCAATGAAATGAAATACCAAGTAAGATGATGTATGTATGTTCTAACGATACAAACCTGTTGTTTCTTGGTTCAGGACCCATGGGGACTTTTTAGTCCATGCATTTATCATGGCATGCGAGACGTCCCTTGAATTGGTACATCCCTTTTTGTTCCATATTCTTCCTCGGATCACATAAAACTTACCATAATCAGTGCCTATAAACCAATGCAAATATGTATGTGCAAATGCTCAACGAAAGAAGTATATCCCAATTCCACCAATCAATCATAGATAATCATGACATTTCATCAATATGAGATCATATATTCATTTCAATCATCCACAACACATCACACATCAATATATACCATCAAGTTGCCTTTTTATTTCCTTGTTTTCATCAAGTGAATCATTAAATATGAAAAAGTTAAATCTATCATCAAATTTCATTACTCCCCAACACATACAATAAGAAAATATGAAATTCTATATACTTAATAAAGATTAAGAAGTTCAGTTGCCATAATAAATCAAACAATCACTTCAGAACTTGTACTTTCTATTTTCGTTGTGTCTCCAAATTAATGCAATCTATTCAAATAAGTACTCACAATAAGAAATTGAATGTCACTAAACTCATATCAACACTTTTCAAATAAGGAAAATCGACCCAAAATACCCAGTTCCTAAAATGAGGTTTAAATATGGAAATTTATACAAAATTGTGTTACCCAAAGAATTTGGAAACCACTTTGGAAAATAGAGTTGAATCAAGCCTTGAATCATCAATTTATGCAAGACCTTAAACCTTTTAAAAAACCTTCAAATTTGGGATAAAAACTCAAGTTTTTCATCAAAATAATGAATTATTAATGGGTAAAAGAGTTAGGATTTAAGCATTGTTTCCCAATTGATATATCTTGAAAAACCCTTTTAAAATAAACTAAACTGATTTGTGACATGGGGTTGGAACCCCAATTCTAATGAAATTGTAAGACCCCGTAACTAGAAAGAACTAGAAAGAAGTTAAAAAGTGGAAATAGTCATTTTTGGAAAGAAAATAAAATCTGGAAAATTTGTTAAGTTTGTTAAGTTTGATTTTTGATCAACTTCAAACGACCATAACTTCTAGCTTAGGATGACTTAGGTGTGTTTACAGATATCATAGGAAATATCTTGGAATAATCTTTCCAACGCTGCCGAGTTTGCAGGATTCCGAGTTTGTATGAGTGAGATATCAACAATTGAAGTTGGGTTGTTCAAATAAGGAAAGTCTAGAACCGGATTTTGGAAGGGTATTTTAGTCTTTTCCTCACCCAATTATTTTAGTCAATTTTTAGGAGTGCAATTGGGGTCAAATAAGAATTTGGTCGGTTTAGAAAATTGGAAATCTACGCTAGGGCTTGGAGAAAGGAGAAAAGAGGAGAAAGAAGGAGAGAAGGCAAGATTCGTCAAGAATGTTCAAGTTTGATTCTGATTTCGCAAAGGATTCAATCCTACGATGTATGTGAGATCACATAGTATTGGGTTAGTTCACCCACGCACCAAACATGTTTAATTCAACGTATTTTCATCCTAAAAAGATTGAGAATATGATGTTCTTGAGTTGTATTCTTGAATAAGTTTTGTTCGTGAATTTGGGAAGAGATTGAGGAGTTCTTGAGAGTTTGATGTAGATTTTTAGAGTTGCTTTAAGTTAGATTCTTGTTTATATGTTTTGGGTACCTGAATCTAAAGAGATATTGAAAAACACAAATCGAAAATAATCAACTTAAGGTTAGAAAATGTGTCGAAAAGTTTGTCGGGTTTGCTTGGGAAGGGGTTGGCGCGACGTGCCGCTGTAGTCCCCGAGGGGCTGGCGTGGCGCACCTGCAGTGCGCCCGAAATGAGCCCCAGTAACTTAGGGATGGCGCGGCGCGCCAGGGACGCCCGGATCATCGTTTTCCACCAATTTTTCGTCGTTTAGCCCGTTTAAGTCTTTCTAAAGAGTACTAACACTTCCTATTGATTCTAACTACTCTAAATGACTTCTAAACATCTAGAATCATCCAGAAACATGAATCCTAACCTTGAATCCATACATTCGAATTCAAGAAACGTTAAGAGCCAAGTCTAGGAAGTTTTTAGAGTCCTTTCAAGAAGTCTTTTCCAAATGCTTTTAACTTTGTTTTATGACTTAAATGTCAAGTTGAGTAAAGAGTTAAGAATAAAGATTGAAGTTCATTTCTTAAAAATTATATGGGCACTATGTATTCCAAAAGGGTTTAAAATGTTTTCACATTTAAACAAGAAAAGGAAATCTTGAGTTCCGAAGAGCCTTTGAGCTAAGTGTTTGAGAAATTATCTCAAATCACAGAAAGAAGTATGTTTTTAAACGCAAGAGCTAGTATCATATTTTTTGGAGTATTATTGAGCACCGATATGGGGGAGAGTTCAGAAAACTCACAGCCCACATAAACTATGTAGCAATCATGGGTATAAAAGAGTCATACTTTTTAGATGATTCCTTTAGTGCTTTTTAGCATAGACTAGTGGATCCACTTAGTAGTTCATGTTCTATACCCTCGGCAAGGTATAGGACGACCCTAGCAGCGTGAGGCAAAACATTGTATCATCACAATAAATCTTAAGTGATGGTTGTCGGTTAGAGAAACTCCCACAGAAGTAATTGTATTCTTACATACACAGTTTATTTTTGTTTTTACATACATTTCAGAGTTATTGAATATCTTTGCATACACAGAGTATTGTTGTATTTCAAAATACACAGAGTTGACATACATGTTTTAAACAACTTTTCTTTATATTGCACTTGTTTTATACTGCTTTATAGTGAAACGAGTTCAGTTAAGTTTAGTTGAGTGGAGCCAAGTAAGTTCTTCAGTTCTTTTCAAGCTTATGTCTTGTTTAAGAATTCCCCTCGCATACTCGTACATTCAATGTACTGAGGCCATTTTGCCTGCATCTTATTATGATGTAGACACAGGTAACCAGGATCAGTATCCAGCGCATTGTTGATCTAATTGAGCACGTAGAGTCTGTGGTGAGCCTTATTGCTTTTCAGAGGATCCCTTTTATTGCCTTCAGTTTTATTATTAGTTCATTAGGATGTCGTGGGTCTTGTCCCGACATCCATCTTCCGCTGAGTAAGTAAGCAACACCAGGGGTTCGCTTGGGGCCATCAATGATTCTCGAGTGCCAGTCCCGCCCAGGGTGTAGGCTCGGGGCATGATAGAAATATTCTACCATGTGAAATTTACTCCACGTGGTCGCAATGACCAAAGATTTCTGATCACAATGAGTTAAAATGGTCAACTAATTTAAATTGACCATCGTAATCGCATTTAGCTTCACGCGATCGGGATGACATTTAATCAAGCCTACCTGATTGTGGCAGGGTTCACACTATCGTGATGCACTTAGAAATGACTCCACATGATCGCAAGAGATAATCACGTGATCGCGATGCACAAAATACATTGGACCAGATTACAGAAATAGGTAATTCACACACCAAAATTCTTGAATGGACCCTTAAAATTCGTTCAGAACCCGAGTACACAAATTAGATACACTACCCAACTAGACTCGATATTTATAACAAATACTTTTGAAGCATGCAGACATGGAAAATAGTATGCACAACTGACAAGCGATGTTGCAAGTCCAATTTATAGGCCACCTCTCCAATCCTCCCTAAAATCTCAAAAGGACCAATGAATCTAAGGTTAAGTTTTCTCTTCTTCCTGAACCTCATCACACCCTTCATGGCTGACACTCTAAGACAAACATGGTCGTCCTCCATAGACTCTATGTCTCGAACACTCCTATCTACCTAACTCTTCTGCCGACTCTTAGTCATCAACTACCTACCCTAAATTATACAGGCCTACTCCATGGAATCTCTAAGCAAGTTTGTATCCAACGAGTCCACCTCAGTTGTATCAAACCAACCGATCATAGATCAACACTTCCTACTATACAACACCTCAAATGGGGCCATCTAAATACAATAGTGATAATTCTTATTGTAGAAAAACTTTGCTAAAGGAAAGTGTTGATCCCAATGAAAACCAAAGTCAATCACACACACTCTAAGCATGTTCTTCAATACCTGAATCATCCACTCGGATTGTCCATCCGTCTGATGGTGAAAACCTGTATTCATGTCTAACCGAGTACCAAACCCATACTGTAAGGCTCCCAAAACTGAGAAGTGAGTAGCATAACTTGTTCGGAGACAGTAAAATGGGTACTCCATAAAGCTGGATTATCTGACTGATGTATAGTCGGGAAAACTTCTCTATCGTGTACTTCACCTGAAATTTAATGAAATAGACGAACTTGGACAACCTATCAACAACCACCCAATTAGAATCATAACCTCCCACTGTGGTAGGCAAACCCACAACAATGTCCATGGTGATACGTTCCCCCTTCCAAGTAGGAATAGGCATTCTCTAAGATACAAATCTCAGTTGATAATGCTCACACTAGACTTGTTGGAAAGTCAAACACCTAGACAGAAACTCAAAAATGTCCCTCTTTATACCAACACCACCATCAATGCTTACTAAGATACTCATACAACTTGGTCGCTCTAGGATGAATAAAATATTTAGATCAATGAGTCTCCTCCAAGATCAGTCGCACCAACTCTCCTACCTTGGGGACACAAATCCTACCTCCGATCCTCAACACTCCATCAAAATCAAGCACAACCTCCTTGGTTTCACCCCTCAACACCTTGCCTTAAATAAGACATAACTTCTAATCATCAAACGATCACTCACTGATCTGATCAACCAAAGAATATTATACCTCAACATATGCAATAACACCGCCACTCTCCTCAGAAATCTGCAACCAGACAAGACTATTTACTAATCTTTGAACATATCTAGACAATGGTATCCCCTCAACACTAAGTGCGACAATACTCCCCATGCTAAGATTCTTCCTACTCAGAATCTGTCACCACATTGTATTCCTTAGATGATATAAGATAGTCATATCATAGTCCTTCAGCAACTCGAGTCATCTAGTTATCTCAAGTTTACATTGCTCTGATTGAAGATGTACTGAGGACTCCAATGATCAGTGAATATCTCAGAATGCACCATTTACAAATAGTGACACCGTAACTTAAGCACAAAGACCACAACATATATCTCCAAATCACTTGTAAGGTATTTTTTCTCAAGGGTCTTCAACTGCCTAGAAGCATAAGAAATTACCTTCCCTTTCTACACAACAACACTACCCAAATTGACCACTGAAGCATCACAATAGAGAGTAAAGTCTACAACCTCCTCGGGTAGAGTCAATGTAAGAGCCAAAGTCAACAAAATTCAAGTATTTTAAAACTTTCCTCACACTCATTAGACCACTAAGAACCCAGACTTTGTCGAGCCATTCTAGTCAATGGGGTTGCAATAGTGGAGAAACTCTGAATAAATTATCTGCAGTAGCAACCACAGAAAACTCTAAATCTCGAGTTTGGAGAAGTAGGTCGCGTCCAGCCTCTTACTACCTTAGTCTTTGCCATATCTACTTTAATACCCTCATTGGCTCCACATCTCCTAAGAATTCCATATAATTAAACCAGAACTCACAGTTTGAGAACTTAGCATACAACTTTTGTTCCCTCAACCGCTGAAGTACAATGCTCAAGTATCGAACATGGTCCTCCTCAGTCTTGGAGTACAACAATATATCATTAATGAAGACAATAACAAATGGATCCAAGGATAGAACACCTCGTTCATCAACATCATGAACATTGCAGGGGCGTTAGTCAATCCAAATGATATCAGTGGAAACTCATAAGGACCATATCAATTCTAAAAAGTTGTCTTAGGTACATCTGATGCTTTAATCTTCAACTGATGGTAACTATACCTCAAATCTATCTTAGAGAACAAATTTCTCCCTAAAGTTGATCAAATAAGTCATCAATATGTGGGAGAGGATACTTGTTATTCAACATTGCCTTGTTCAAATTTTTGTATTTAATACACATCCTCATAGTCTTGTCTTTTTCTTTACAAACAATATTGTGACCCCAAAAAATTGATATCCCTATCAAGAGGAACACTTGGAGGATCAGAAGGGAACACATCTGGAAACTCCTGCACGACAGGACGGTTTCCATGGGAGGTGATTAAACACTAGTGTCCCAAATGATGGTTAGGTAGGAAAAACACCCTCTATCTACCAATCTCTGAGCAAGGGTGAAAGAAATAACCCTGATAGGGTAAGAACAACTAGAACCCTTTCACTCAAGACTCATAACACTAGGCAAGGCGGTCACAGTCTTAGCATTATAGTTAAGAATAACTTAATAATGAGATAGTCAATCCATACATAAGATGAAATCAAAATCTACCATACACAGAATGCTCAAGTGTCATGGCCCACTAGAGTAATAAGACATTATCGATACACTCGACCACAACTAAGGGCTCATCCACACATGTAGAAACATGAACATGCACAAACATATTATCACACATCATATCAAACCCAACTGCAAAAAATATGCAAAAGACACATATGAGAAAGTAGTCCCTGGATCAAATAATAAAGATGCAAATCCATGGAAAACTGGGACAATACCTGTAATAATTGCAGCAAAAGCCTTAGCCTCGGGTGTCCCTATAATTCATAACATTGACCTCATCTACTACCTGCAATATGGGCGGTAACTGTACCCCCACTCTATTTTATTGTAGCACCACTACTAGAAGTCCTACCGCCTCTGCTAGACTAAACTCTACCCTAGCCTCTGACCCGTGGTCTTGGTGACCTGGTCTGGACTAAAAGATTGGGTCCTCCTCGACCCCTCTACAGAGGACACTTCCAAATCATGTGATCGGGATCTACATAACTAAAGCAAAATATCTTACTCTTGGATTGTTGTGATGATTTTGAAGGACCATTATAACTGCCACACCTCACAGATTAATTTTGTGAATAATATGAACCCTGACTTGCATTGTGAGAACAACTAGTTGCCTGACCACCTCAGATGTCAACATAGAAGCATGGATTGGTCCCATTGTGGGAATGAGCCACTCCCCCTATAGAATCTCTTACCTTCAGATGAGGCAACAGAAAACTGACAGGATGAATGGGTCCTCTTAGAGCAAATTTTGATTAGCTTAATACAGTAGTTTTTAAGTCATAAAAAAAAAATCAAACTTAAATGACTTTTAAGTTAAAAAGTAAAAAGTAGGGGGAACCCACTTTTGATTTTTAACTTTTTTAAAGTCATTTTTAACTTATTTTTAACCTTGACAAACATTTCCAAAAACTAAAAATGAGTTAAAGTAAGTTTTCTCAACTTTTAAGCCAATCTAAAAAGGCTCTTAGGGTCACTAAACCCCTCTCTCTCCATCAACTTCGCCTTCTTGGCGAGGCTCACAATGGATTTGAAGGAAGCCCCATCACGGGTTGATAAAAACAGAGCCAATCTGATGGAATAAGTCAATCCCCTCACAAATATGTGAACTCTCTGTGCCTCATTAGGGATTATGGATAGGGCATGCCTATATAGCTGATAGAAGTAAGATTTATACTTAGTAATAGTAAGGCTACCCTGTGTCAAACTCTTAAATCCTAGGTGACTGTCTTCTGTCACACACAAATGAATGAATCGGTCATAAAAGGCATTAGCAAATATCTCCCAAGTCACTGATGGAGATCCAATTGGCAAGGACCCCCAATAAACTCTCCACGACTATCTCACTTGCTCACGCAACTGGAGAGTAGCATACCAGACTCCATGTGACTAAGTTAACCCCACAATCTCGAGCAACTCTCGCCAAGTGGTCAAGAACTCATGTGCATCTCTCTTTAAACCCTAAAACTATGGTAGATCCATCTTTCGAAACCTTTCATACCTATGGTGCTCATCCTCTATCAAAACAACTAAGGTATCACCTTGAACCCTAAATGCCAACTCCGGGCCAACCTCAACCATGGGACTAACTAGTGGTTGACCCACCGGATATTGAGCCATTGGAACTTTCTGCTTCTCTAGGTATGAGCCCCCACTCTAGTCTGTGAACCACATGGTTTGCTTGGAATACCACCACCCTGAGTAAAGCCCTCGAGCACACCAACATGCTTAATAAGGTATTCTGAAGCAATGGTGCGGCGGCATACTATGGAGGAATTTGGTCCTCTCTTTTATCAACCTCTGGCTCGGGAGAGACCTTTGTGTCAAAGCCTCTTTGTGGTGCCACTTCATGGGCATGACCTCTACCTGGTGTCACTCTACGAAAACAACCTCTAGCTCAGGCTCGACCCCAACCCCTAGCTGGGGTCTCAAAAACGGACTCAAGCACTACCTCTCTGATGAGTCAGGAATTTTGACTCAATTTGGGCTCATTATTCAATGAATTAGTCTCCTCAATGCCTATTTTATGCTCATAAATGATGTTTAATGTGTTTATATGCAGCAATGAAGGCTTAAGAACAAGGCAAGGATATTATGATGCAAAAAGGAGCTAAAAAATTCAAAAAGCTGAAGATAAGAGAAGTTTGAGCTCACAAAATCCACTTGCCGACTTGCCGAATGAGCCTCCAGCTCGCCAAACCTTCCAGCAAGGTAGCCCGTGGATCAAACCAACTTGGTGAGTGAAAATAAACTTCGGCATCGTGCCGAATAGAAAGGTGACAACGACTTGGCTCGCCAATTTTTTCAGGACTATTGGATGCAAAAGTATAGACAAAAGGAGAGAAGACGTGTACTTCAGCGGACCATCGAGTCGTTCGCCGATCCTGACTAATGTTGTCGATTAAAATTCATTCTTAGATTTTGGGAAGTTTTTGGAAACATATAAATTCATTTTTTGAAAAGAGAAAAGTAGTTGACATAGAGTGTATTACCTAGTTTTTAGAAATTTGTACATTTTTCTACATTATTGAATACCCTTGGAGAGAATTTGAGCTTGGATTTGAGGTTTTAGGATTCTAGTCTTTATTTTGGCATTGAACATTGCATACTGTTAACAATTCAGATGGGTAATCTTTTTGGTAACGATTTCTTGCTTTTTGAAATGGGTTCAATTGTTTATTCATGTTTTCATTAATGAACTAAAGTTGCAAATTTGTTTTTATCTTAGATCTCTATGCTTTCTTGAAAATGATGCTTAGAGTAGAATGACTGATTGATAGTTCTATTGATTTGTTTCTTTACAACCCAGCTTGAGAAAGTGGGTATAATTAAAGAATTTAGTTGCTTTGTATTGTTAAGCTTATCAAGGTTCAGAAGAACCTGCTTGAAACATGATAGTTGATTGAAAAATGGCTATCGTAATTACGACATATGCTAACCATTGAGATTCAACAACTTGAAGAAAATAATAATTACCCATTCGGCAAAATTAGTATTCGATTGCTCTCAGTATTAAAGTCCTCTCTCTAATTATTTAAATCCTGTGTTAATTATTTGTTTTTGCAACTTGTTACTAAATATCCCTTTTGATATTGATAATTGAAATTCTTGATTTTTTATGTTGCGTAGCCTTTTTTTTGTACAAAGATTTGAACACATCTTTACTTTTGTAACACCCCATAGCCTAAGGAGGGAACCTAGACATTTTCCAGAACTAGCAGTGTCACCCATGACGGCCAACCACGCCCCGTGGTTGGACCCACGCCCTGTTGGTGGGCTTCGTGGATGGACATCATGGGGAAAACTACCTAAGGCAGAACCACAGCCAGGACCCACACCCCGTGATTGGGTCCATGGTCCATAGTTTGGGCTCCGTAGGTCCATGGTTTAAAAACCAAGTCCCAGACCATGAACCACGATTGACCAGGATGAACCATAGCACCATCCATGATCCATCAGTCGTGGTCTCGTGGTTCGGGGGTTGGGAGGTTATTTTAGGGACTTAAGGGTCTTTTTCAGTTTTAATTAAATTGAAATGGTGTCGTTTTGACTACGTCTAGACCAACTATATATGTTTTTTACCCCCAAATTAGACCCATTTAGTTCATTTTCTCAAATCCCATAAGAAAACCCAAAACCCCTCTCAAATATTCTCTCTTTATAAGTTGGAAGAAGAAGGAAAAAAAGGAAGCTAGGTCAAGATCAAGTCTCCAATCTTAAAGCTTTTGTGGGCAATTGGATTAAGGTATGATAGCTCTTCTCCACGGACATTGTCTATCCATGGAGTCCCCTAGAATTTCCTCAATGTGATGAAGAATTCCCCAATGTAGCTAGGGTTTCTTCCAATGTTGAGGATTACGTTGATCATGGATCCAATGGAATGGATTGTGATTGTTTATCATAGAATCAATATAATTACATGTTATTAGATTGAATTTACATGTATCCATGCCTATTCCATGATTATACCTTAGAATTGATATAATTGGGTTGTTGCCATAAAGGGAAACTTTATGGGTTTAGGCTTGTCCTTATAGGATTGAAGAATTTTGATTAGAATTGCTTTAGAATGAAGCTTAGAGGATGATCATGAGATCTAGGGCTTTGAGAGTAAAGCTTATGATGTGAATTGTTAGTAATTGATGTTATTGTTGAGGAAGGGATACTTCTCTTCTAAATTGCCTAATTATGAATGTATGAAAGTGAAAGGTTTACTCACATGAATGATTCTAGGATTGAATGGATTTCTCACCTAAAATGAATCTAGACTAAAAGGTTATGTAATTGATGAGGCTAGAGGTGATTACCCTTGACCTTCATATGTAAGGATATGAGGTGATTCCCGTATTTCTTGGAATTGAACAAGAGGTGAGTCCCCACGTTCTGAATATGATTAATGGACATGGAGGTGAGTACCCGCATTATATGATGAGGTTGTGGAGGCGAGTAACCGCAATCTAAAAGTAAGGCAAGAGGCGAATATCCTTTAGCCTTTATAAGCTAGGCAAAGAGGCGAATCCCCATGTCTTCAAAAGTAAGTATGGATAAGGAAATTAAGATGTAAAGAATGAATAATGTGGATTTTTTCTAGAGATGTCTTCCATGAGGTAAATTGACTAAGAGGTGATGACCCAAGTCATTAATAAGGATGAGTAAGGTTACTTGAGAAGTATTCCTTTCGTATTATGATATTGTTTTAGATGAATTGATTATGCTTTAGATTGAATTGACTAACCATGATTCTTATGTTGTTTATGCTAGCTATCATATTTTGTACTTCATTGTACTAACACTTACTTTGCCGACATTCTTATCAAATGTAGGGTCCGGTGAATTAGATTCGCACAGTTGTGGCTAGCTTTATTGTTGATCAAGGAACTGAAGATTAGGTGGGTCCTCATTATGTCCGTGGATGTGATCACCCTTTTCTATCATGCCTTTCCCTTATGTTTTGGACTGTTGTATATCCCAAGACTAATTTCATTTTGTTCTAGATAGTTTAAGATAATGTAGTTAGACTTCCGCTTGCTTTTATAAAAGACTTTGATTGTATTTAAAAGTTTTTAATTCCCGCTCATTTCTATTACTTTATGTTATGATATGCTAAGTGGACTTGTATGAGACCTCTCGGGGTCTTATATGCCTTGTTACATTTAAGGGGTACCCTTGGGTCGTGACAAACTTGGTAATTGGAGCACAAGGTTTATAATGGTTCTAGAATGTCTCAAACCACATCAAGTAGAGTCTTGTTCATAAGTGTGAAACGTGCCACATTTATGAATGAGAGGTTACTAGATGTTTAGGAAACTTTACTTCTTCATTTCTTTAAGTCATGCCATGGATTTTAACTCTATGAAGACTTTATCCTAATCCTTACTAGATGGTTTTTAGGATATGACTACCAAAAGAGCTAATGCTAGAAGGATTGAGGGAGAGAATGTGAATCAAGAGGCTACTCCCCAAGCTCCTCCTCAAGCTCCGATCGATCCTTTGACTTACAATGTAACCAATGCGGAGTTTAGGTTGGCTTTTCAAGAGTTGTCTCAAGTTGTGACGGCCCAAGCCAATAGAGAGGTGGTAACCCCCGTGAACCCAAGTGTGAGTACGGTGGAGGCAAGAGCGAGGGACTTTACAAGGATGAACCCTCCCGAATTTCATGGCTCTAAACTTGAGGAAGATCCTCAAGAATTTATCGACGAGATCTATAAGATACTTGCTATTAAAGGAGTGACACCAGTAAGTCAGATTTGGTTTAATCAGTGGAAAGAGCGGGTCCCATAGAATGGGAAAGGTTTAGAGTGCTTTTCTTGATAGATTTTTCCCTGTAGAGATGAGAGAGGCCAAGGTACTTGAGTTCATCAACCTTAGGCAAGGGAATATGAGTGTGAGGGATTACGCTTTGAGTTTCACTCAACTATCTAAATATGCTCCTTCCATTGTGGTGGATCGTAGAACCAAGATGAGTAAGTTTTTGTCGAGAGTGTCAGACTTGGTTGTCAAATAATACCGCACCGCTATGCTTGTGCATGAAATGGAATTTTCTCACCTTATAGTGCATGCCCAACAAACTGAGGAAGAAAAGTTTAAGGAAAGGTCTAGGGAAGCAAAGTGGGAAAGAACGGATGATGGTAACTACTCATATTCTAGGTCCGGTGGACGGGGTCATTCAAGGTTCCGGCAAAGGTTCTCCCGGCAAGGTTCTTCTAATGCTCCTCCAAGGTCTAGAAATCAAATGATGTCTAACCCCAAACATCAAAGAGATGGTAATAAGTCCATGCTGCCTACTTGTACCAAATGTGGGAGAAACCATGAAGGGATGTGTCTAGCGGGTTCAAATGCTTGCTCTGGGTGTGGTAAGATGAATCACAAGATAAGGAATTGTCCTTTGGTTGCTAATAATAAGGAAGATAATCTATGTAGGGCTCAACCCAACCCCTCATCTGGTCCAAGTTGTTCGGGTGTAAGTGCTCCTAAACAAAACTGATTCTATGCTCTCCAAAATAGAGGTGATCAAGAGAACTCCCTGGATGCAGTGACCAGTATGTTAAAAGTGTTTCAATTAGGTGTGTATACTTTGTTAGATCCCGATACTACTTTTTCCTTTATGACATCTTATGTGGCCATGAGGTTTGAAGTGCTCTATGAAGTGTTTTTAGAACCTTTTTCTGTTTCTACCCCCGTAGGTGATTCTGTGTTGGCTAAAATGGTATATAGAAGATGTACCATTCTTTATCCCATAGATTTACTCTTGTTGACTTGGTAGAACATGATATGTTAGACTTTGACGTCATACTTTGGATGGATTGGTTGCATTCATGTTATGCTTTGATTGATTGTAGAACTCGGGTAGTCAAATTCTAGTTTCCAAATGAGTCTATCCTAGAGTGGAAGGGGGGAAATTCTATTCCTAAGAGTCGGTGGTTTCTTGTCTAAAAGCTAGAAAGATGATTTCCAAAGGTTTCATCTATCATATAGTTAGGGTGAGGGATATGGATTTTGAAGTCCCTAGTCTTGAGTTGGTCCCATTGTTAATGAGTTTCTGGAAGTATTTCCCAATGATTTGCTCGGTATTCCTCCTGAAAGGGAAATAGACTTCGGTATTGACCTCCTTTCGAATACACAACCTCTCTCTATTCCTCCTTATAGAATGGCTCCAGTTGAACTTAAGGAGTTGAAAAAATAATTGAAGGATCTATTGGATAAAGGTTTTATTCGACTAAGTGTCTCTCCATGGGGTGCTCCGGTGTTGTTTGTTAAGTAAAAGGATGGTTTACTCTGAATGTGTATTGACTATCGACAATTGAACAAGGTCACCATTAAGAACAAATATTCTCTTCCTAGGATTGATGATTTGTTTGATCAACTTCATGGTGCAAGTTATTTCTCTAAAATTGATCTCCGATCGCGTTATCACCAATTGAGGGTGAAAGAAGAAGATATTCTGAAAATGGCTTTCCAGACCCGATATGGTCACTATGAGTTTTTGGTAATGTCATTTGGTTTGACTAACACTCGGGCGGTGTTTATGGACTTGATGAATCGATTGTTTAGACAATATTTTGACATGTTTATGATCGTGTTTATCGATGATTTTTTTATCTACTCAAGAAGTGAGAATGAGCATATTGATCATTTGAGGATCGTATTGCAAATCCTAAAGGACCAACAACTCTTAGCAAAGTTTAGTAAATGTGAATTTTGGCTACTGTTCGTAGCTTTCCTTGGTCATATTGTGTCCAATAAAGGTATTGAGGTTGATCCTAAGACGACGAATGCAGTCAAGAGTTGGCCTAGACCTCTATCACCTTCAGATATTAGAAGTTTTTTGAGTTTGGCCAGTTATTATAGAATGTTTGTTGAGGGATTTTCCTCCATTGCCTCTCCTTTAACGACTTTGACTCAAAAGAAGGCTATGTTCATATGGTCAGAAGCGTGTGAGAAAAATTTCCAAGAGTTGAAGGATAGACTCACTTCCGCTCCAGTGTTGACCTTACCGGAAGGGACGGATGGTTTTGTGGTTTATTGTGATGCCTTGATAATCGGGCTAGGGTGTTTCCTAATACAAAATGGGTAAGTTATTTCCTATGCCTCAAGGCAACTTAAAGTACATGAGAAGAACTATCCTACTCATGACCTTGAATTAGCGGCAGTCGTATTTGCTCTAAAGATTTGGAGACACTATTTATATAGAGTGCATGTTGATGTGTTTACCGATCACAAGATCTTGCAATATGTGAGTAGTCAAAAAGACTTGAACTTTTGCCAAAGAAGGTGGCTTGAGTTATTGAAAGATTACGGTATGAGTATCCTTTATCACCCCGGCAAAGCTAATATAGTAGCAGTTGCTCTTAGTAGGTTGTCCAAAGGTAGTGTGGCAAACATTGATGATGATAAGAAGGAATTGGTACAAGATGTACATAGATTGGATCGTTTGGGTGTTCGACTAGTAGGCTCTGCCAAGGGTGGTGTCATGGTTCATAATGGTTTCGAATCGTCTTTTGTGAGTGATGTGAAAGCTAAGCAATGTCTAGATCTGATTTTGGTAGAATCGAAAGAGGTGGTACTTAAGAAGTTCGTTGATGCTTTCTCCCAAGGGAGAGATGGGTACTTAGATACCAAGGTCGGTTATGTGTTCCAAATGTTGATGACTTAAGGGAACAAATTTTGGAAGAGGCCCTTAGTTCTTGGTATTCTATTCACCCTGGAGCAAACAAGATGTATCACGACTTGCGGGAAATCTATTGGTGGAATGGGATGAAGAACGATATTGCGGGATTTGTGGCTAAGTGTCCAAATTGCCAACAAGTAAAGGTTGAGCTCCAAAAACTAGGAGGTTTATCCCAGGATATCAGTATTCCCACCTGGAAGTGGGAGGATGTTAATATGGATTTCATTGTAGGGTTGCTACGTACCTGGCACCAATATGATTTGATTTGGGTTATAGTAGAACGAATGAAGAAATCGGCCCATTTCATTCTCATCAAGGTTTCTTATGCGGTGGAAGACTATGCCAAGTTGTATTTGATGGAAATGGTAAGATTGCATGGTGTGCCATTGTCCACTATTTCGGATATGGGTACTCAATTTACTTCTCTGTTTTAGAAGTCATTCCAAAAGGGTCTTGGCACAAAACTGAAGCTTAGCAAAACTTTTCACCCACAAACCGATGGGCAAGTAGAGTGAATGATCCAAACTTTAAAGGATATGTTGAGACCATGTGTCATTAATTTCAAAGGAAGTTGGGATGATCACTGGCCATTGATAGGGTTCACTTTTAATAATAGTTATCATTCTAGTATTGGTATGGCCCCCTTTGAAGCTCTATATGGTAGGAGGTGTAGATCTCCTATAGGGTGGTTTGAAGTGGGTGAAGTTTCTTTGATTAGACCCGAACTAGTTCATGAGGCTATGGAGAAAGTCCAGCTCATTAGAGAGAAGTTGAGAATAACCCAAAGCCGAAAAAAGTCCTATGCCGATGTGAAGAGAAGAGACCTTTAGTTTGAGGTTGATGATTGGGTAATTTTAAAATCTCACCTATGAAGGGTGTGATGAGATCTGGGAAGAAAGGGAAACTTAGTCCCCAGTTTATAAGCCCATATCAAATCTTGAAACCCGTTGGTAAGGTTGCTTATGAGTTAGAATTTCCAAATGAGTTAGCAACCGTGCATCTCATTTTTCATGTCTCTATGCTGAAGAAGTGTGTTGGAGATCCGACATCAATAATTTCCCTTGAAGGTTTGGGAGTTGA
Organism: Solanum acaule; assembly: GCA_036250505.1. Lineage (NCBI taxonomy): Eukaryota > Viridiplantae > Streptophyta > Magnoliopsida > Solanales > Solanaceae > Solanum > Solanum acaule. The sequence continues at coordinate 865 of JAJOOR010018302.1, read as the reverse complement.
TGAGAGTCTTTCTGATGAGGAGGTTCCGGTTGAGATTCTAGATCGGCAAGTTAAGAGATTGAGAAACAGGGAAGTAGCTTTCGTGAAGGTTTTGTGGAGAAACAACTTAGTTGAGGGTGCTACATGGGAGTCCGAGGCCGATATGAAGTCCCAATATCCTCATCTTTTTCCTTCTACTCTAGCTTGAGGTAATGAATTTCCTCTTGAATTGTTTTATGTTTAGAAGTCATGTGTATTTTATGTGTTTCCATGATTTCTTTATGTGCATGTTCATGAAGTAACTTGAGTCTTAGAAGAAATGACTTATGTGAATTATGTTCCTCATGTTGTAGTGCATTGAGTATATGTTGCCTATAGACTTCATGAGATGAATTGATGAACATGTTTTGGATATGCTTTTTAAGATTGAATTGCATATGGGCTCCATGAGATTGTGTTGAGCATGTTTCAAGTTTGAGAAGATAGTATCGCATCTGAAATTTTATGCACATTGGGTTGATAGATGTAGCTTCTAATTCCTTAAGGTGCATTGAATAGATTTGACTCAGAGTTTATCCCCTTAGTTATGTGCATTTGGATGTGTTGCATGCATGATGGGCTGCTAGTCTTGAGTCTTTTCGTTTAGAAATGTGCTTAGAATCTAATTCGAGGATGAATGATCCCAATGGGGAGATATTTAAACACCCCGCAGCTTAACGAAGGAACCTAGCCAATTTCCTGTCACGACCCAAGCCTAGGGCCTAGACGTGACCGGCGAATGGGGAACCCGAAGGAATCCCAAACAAGCCTCATAGCGTATCATTACACATCCTTGGTCGCGGAAGCAATTAAAATGACCATAAGCAATAAGTATAATCAAAGGGGG